>JAPDSC010100911.1:123900-141400 GCA_026290005.1 Latrodectus geometricus | reverse complement strand
AACTCAATTGCTTATAACATTAATGATAAATATGTCGTAATTCACTTGGCATTCTAATGCATATTGCTGAAAAATAACGTAAGTTGAGCTTTATGCCTCATTTACTTGACGGAATTAAAATTTACTGTAAAATCTTTGAGCATCCAATTCGTATTACTTTCTTATGGTGTGATTTCGCGAATCGCTAAGGAACTCTTCCAAGCACTCACTTTTTGGTCTCACCATGGTCCAGTCACTATTGAGTTACTGGAGATAGTTGTTTTGTATACGTGTCTTTCGGAGGTTCTTGAAGAAAAGTGAATATTAAAATGCCCATAAGCTATCTGCTTTTAGAACATGAGAGTTTATAAGAAGTAACTAAAGGATAAGTATCTGATATCTTCGAACGCGCCGTTCGACTTTTTATATAAAGTTGACCCGTTGTACAACATTTGTGTTCCATCTCTATCTTTATTTTAATGAAAATTATAAGCATTTTCACATAAGCAGTTCCAAATCGGGAATGAAAATATTAAAAAAATTTTACTTTTAGAGCATGTAAATATTAATTCAGACTACCTTGCTTACAAAAGAGCAAGAAATTTACTTATTTTGGTGTCTCTCATATCCTTATTTATTAAAGGTTACGAAAACCTAGAATTTTTGTCTTACACGTTACTAAATAATTACTTTTTTTCCATACTCTAGATTTGCTCTAATATGAAAAGTTTGCTATTTATGAAAAGAAAATGATCACTAGCAAAAAATGTAAAATTAATTCTTGTCTTCCTTTTTTGTAAACATACTTTTTTATTTATATATGACTACACTTCTAACAAATAGCTTGTGGTAACTTTTACGTTCTCTATATTTATTACATTTTATCATCTTTCTTTTTAAAAGAATTATTGAGCAATCTATTTCTAATATAGCACTACTGGTTCCCGATTTTTATTCCTAGGAATAGTATTGCTTTAAAAATATCTAAATAGATGGTAGTTTAAAACTCATGAATTTTTCTCCTTAATAGAATAACTTTTGAACTTGTGTTCACTAATGGTGACTGGGCCACGTAAAATATGTAGGGTCGCAATGTCCTCCATGTTCCCATTCCAAATTAACACCTTTGGGAATGGTTAGAACCCAGGCTATGGGTCTTCTCTGGCTTCAATCTCTAAATTGGAAGATCTAAATAGGGTACTGCCATCTATGAGCCAAAGTCGTACTTCCAGCTTCATATAAAAGTGCTCTATAAAAAAAAAAAAAAAAAAAAAAAAAAAAAAAAAAAAAAACCGGAAGACGCTTTTTTTGACTTTAATTGCACAGTCCCTGGCGGGCGGGCGCCAAGTGTCATAAGTAACAATAAGTTTTGAAATTTTGTAAAATGCAAAAATTACTTTTTACGAATTTCTTACTTCAAATCATCTATAAATGTTAAAATAATTAAATAAAAAATAATGTATGTGAAATCAATTAAACTGTTATGAATATGCTGGTTAGGAAATTATTGGATAACTTGTAAGGTTTTTGAATACACATGCTTGAAATATTTAAAATAAGTGTATTTTGATAGCATTGTATTTGAATCTAAATCATGCTTTTAAATATTTTAATTTCAATTCTTACGTTAAAGGTAACGCTTTTAATGTAAGAATTTGGATTAAACTGTATACTTCTATTCAGATTTTTTTATTGAAAAAATATTAATCCACTCTTAATTACTTGTAACACAAGCAAAATAAAATAATTCACCAGTACTCATGAACTTGCTTGGAGTACAAACCATCGGCCGAGCTCTTCCTTCTTGCTGAAATATTTGTAGATTCTAATGAGACTTTTTTAATAGTTTGGATGCTTGTTGAAATGAATGCCAACTCTGGTGTCGACTTCGTCATTCGATCGAGTCGCAAAATTTCAATGTTTGACTGTTAACCTTTCTTTGCATAATGGTGGATATTTCCATCATAACCTATAATGCTCAAAAATTATATAAAAGAACAAGTTCACTTTAAGTTGTTCGTGTTTGGACACCTTTTTAATGTCCATTGCATAAAAAGAAACATAGCTGTCAAAAATAAACAAGTGTCATTATCAGTGAAACGAGCTTAAAGTTGTCTCATTCCGCTGTTTGTTGTATTTGCAATAAACGTATGATTTCGTTCATAATTTTGTTTTATTATATTAGAGTTTCTATTGCTAAAAAATTGAAAATGAGTGGAAGAAAGGTTTGTAACACGTGTTTCTGTTATTTTCCTCTTTTATTTCTATTCAGTACTCAGCTAATGATCTAACTTTGGATGATGATTGAAATTTTTAGCATATTGTTTTTTGCTAAATTTATACTATAAATATATACTAAGATTTTTTTTAACCATTTTTCCTTTAATTTTGAACATGAATTATATCAACTTGATTTATTTCACCAATAAAGAAAAAATCATGCAAAGAAGGGTTAAATGTCTTTGGTCTCATATTAGATAATTTGCTTCTGATATAAGGGTTCGCCTCCTGTTTTAATATTTGGCCGATCATCAATCTTCTATCAATAAAGCATTTGTTTCTCATTTCATTTTTCTTATTAGCAGTTTTATTATTAAAAAAGCCTAACCATATATTTTACCTCCATTCATTCATTCGCCATAAAAAATGTAACTATAAATAAATAATGACGTAATACGCGTTTGTTAGATTTTGTAAATAAATGAAACATGCACGAATAAGACATTTTAAATCACTTTTATATCAATGATTTAATTTCGAGTTTTGTTCAATAATTCTGGCGTTTTAAAGTCGTGATAGGAAATTACGTGAAATTCGTTACATTAAGTTTACTTATGACGTCATACACCGCACGAATAACTCATTATAGGAACCTATATGCTGGTAAACAACTGCGCCCTCTGGTGTTGGCTAACCTTATTCTTTTCTTTTTTTGAGATTCAGGTCAGATGAACATCAAACTCCTTGAATAAAATATTTCGATGATTTTTTTTTTTTTTTTGTTATTTGTGGCAAGGTAAAGATGAGTATAATGGATGATTGTTGAGAATAATTATGCGTCTTGTTGCCATTTTTAAAACAAAAAAATGCTCTAAATTTCTTACTGATTAGAATTGACCTTCTAGAATACGATTTTTTCTTCCCGAAATGTTTTGTTTCTTTTTTCGATTTAAGTTCGGTTAAAATCATAAAATGGCTTGCTACTTAAGATGTATAATGGTTATCATAAAATCTCTGATAAGATTAAATTAATTTTTTTCACTATCCCCCCCCCCAAAAAAAAAACTTAAAAAAAAATTTACATAAAATGAGCTATTACACGCTTTTCGGTATTAATTGATTTTATGCAGAATGTTTTCAAACTTTAATGTAATTTTTTAAAATTAATTTAAAGGATGCATTTCATTAAAATATTCTTAAGAAAGGATAAGGAGCGTTCATACATTGAATGTTTACATTTTTCGTATGCATTTATTTGTGACCGAGTAATTTGTTGTCATGACTGCTGAATGGCTCCAGTTCCGATGTTTGTGCGTTCGATTCCTAATCCATTAAATGTTTGTAGTTAGCTCGGGAAACATTTTAAACTATAGCTCCTGATTGAAATAAGTACTGCGTGTGTAAAAATGTGACCCTAATCAAAATTACCTAAATGAATAGGAAACACTGGATTTTATTTTAGCTTTAAAAAAATAATCTTTACTATCTTTAAAATAAATCTTTACAAAAATTTTTTTAAAAAAAGAGAGAAATAAGAATTAAAAGTTTAAGTTTTTAAAAAATTCGCACAATTAAATTATTATATACTTGCTGATATTTGCCATTAATTATTTAATTTTTTATTTTTTATGTGAATAGTTCACATTTTATATAATGTTTTAAGTTGTAGATTGAAAATAAGTGCTGTGTGATCTCGATTCTATATATTAAATGACTTCCTTTGAAAATTTATTTAATTATTTACTTGAATTGCATATTTCACGTATTATACTGTTGACAGCTTTTTGAGAGACTAGTTTATTTTTAAATTTCAAATATTTCTATCTTGTGTGCAGATTTTGAAATTTGAAAAAAATAAAATAATATTGCTTTTACATAATTATATAACTTTTCAATAATTCAATGACATTGCATTTTCATGCTGTTTATAAAATTTGATTAGATAATTTATTTAATTAGTTTATGTATTTGTGATCTGTGCGTTAATATATTGTTCTACAACTTTACACCAAGCTTTGTGTTACAGTATAACTTTGTGTTTAACTTAGCAGTTTATAAGTTCGAATCCCATCAAGAAGTATAATTTTGCAATGATCGAGAATCGTCTTAAAGCCTTAGTTCACATCAAATTAGTTACCGAATGCAAAAGCCGAGCTGACATCGTTTCGGCATCGTTAGGGCTTTGACTTTTCAGTTCGATTCCCACCATTAATTTGGATATTTGACTCTGCGTTTGGGGCTGCCTATCGGCCTAATGCTGTCGCTAGAAATTTTAATGTCCACCTATAAGTACCATTCGGGAGCAATTTTCATATAGTGTTTAGTATTAATGCATCACAAGAAAGAAAACCCGGAAGACATCAGCCTCAGAGGTATCATTTCGCTTGGAGCACATTGCGACCACGACCTATTTCAAGGTCATTCAAACTGCCATACATACATAGCGGTGCAGGCCACATAGCGAGCCCCCGACTGTACCCTAATGTTAACGGCTTTAGAATAATCGCCTGTCACTAAGCGCTTCGTAATTCTGAATCACGGTTAAGTGACGAATCACACTTGAGCCGGCACCTTTTTCTCCACATCAACGGAAGAGCTTGTACAGGCCAACAACTACAGAACTCCAGCAGTCCAGTAAATGAGCATGCGTACACCCCCACTTCGTAACGATAACTCTCGGCAAGCGATGCATCACTTTATTATTGATGTCCCTGTCGCCATAAGCAATTTCAGTTGCTTCGGTATAAAACCCATAACTTTCAGATTTTGAGAACCTTTTTTCCCCTCACCCAAAACAAGCTATTGGGGCCACGAAGTGAAAATCTACAAAATATTAAATTTTGATATCATTAAAAGCTTGTCAATGAAAGGAAAAAGTTATTTTTAATCTAGGGAATTTTGATGATAATTGCAAGAATGTAAAAATTCATATTTCCTTTTTACCTTCTGTATTTCATATCGCAGTACTTTTTTCAATATTGATTAATTGTTTGTAATGCCCAAAGTTGGAATTATTTCAGAGATTATGTTTATTTAGTTAAAATTGTGTGTTGTTTCCGCTAAAGAAATTGCATAATTGCAGGTTATTGAATAATAATGAATATGAAAATTATTTCAATGAGTTAAAAGCGAAATATTTTTAAATGCTTCCTATATAATTCCTTAGTCAAATTGATTAACTCGAGTTTCCGATTTTTATTAAATTTTAATATCTAAGCTTTATGTAATAGGTAACTGTACTTATTCAAAACAAATTTTTCTTTAAGTAAGCATTAACATTAGTAATACAAATATTGCATAATATAATTAAAAAAAATCTATGTATACTATTTTATCATTTTTTTCGACTTCTTGTTTTGTCGATTTGGCAAATTTAGCATTTGATTGTATGGTTTTATAATATGTATCTTTTTGAGATACAATGTATATTTGCTTACATCTGTTCTATTGTTCACCTCCTTTTCCCCGTTTGGTTATCTTGTTTGTGATCCGTCGCCAAAGGAGCTCGCCAAAGTTCCACCTGGCCATTCCAGCAACCCTTCTCCCTCCGAAGCATCCTCTCCTCTTACTCTGGCGGGAGCGCACCTTATACTATGTGAATCGGAAAACTTTTTGTTTCTTCCATCCCGCTCCTCGTTTTGGGATCGCGGGAAAGTTTCCAGATTGCTCTCCCCCCTTGAAGTTCCTCCGGAGCGGGCTGAGTTGTTTTTGTTATTCCTTTTACGGAAAAGCTCTTTAACATATTTGCCGTTGCAAAATTATTGCCTGTGTTTATTTTTGGGCGAAAAGTGAGAGAAATTCAATTTTGTTTATATGCGGATTTTCTCGTTATGTTCTACTTTTCCTGTAAGTCTATTTTTATGTGGAGTTTGACTTTATTTCCTAATACTATGCATGCGATTTTTTTTAAATGTATATTTTTATTGCTTTTTAAATTATATTTTAAATATATTGATATATTTTGTATAATTATTTCGCTTTCTATTATCATTTAAAATGATTTGTAAAATGTTAGCATATTAATTTTTATGTATATTATTTATGAAGATTTTAGATAATAAATTTATTTCTGTTTGTTTTCTTAATACTTATCATTTATTCATTTTTAAATTTCAATAATTTTATGACTATCGAATATATTAATTTTGGTTAAAGTAAAATCAAAAACGAAAGTAAGTAATTAATAATGTAAAATGTTATAGATTTTTTTTTAAAGGAAGGATTATATGTATTTTATAATTTTCTAGTTTATGCTTTTGTTGTTGTTTTATGTTTTCATAAATTTTTTTATATTTCATTTTTACGTTAAATATTATATATATATATATATATATTATTTATATTATATATATAAATAATATATATATATATATAATATTTATATTATTTATATATATATAATAATATAAATATTATATATATATTATTATATATATATAAATAATAATATATATAATAATACTAAAATTTTAGTATAAACTGAAATACTAAAATTTTGGAAGCTAAACCTAATTACTATTGAAGTTTGATTATTTTTTTTTAAAAATTGTTTTCTATTTTTTCTTTTTGTAGGTTTAGTTACTCATTAACTATATCTTTTCATTTTTCACATTGATGTCGACAAATTCTAAAAAAATTCAGATTATTCATGTTATTACACACACATTTTTATAAATTTTAGTATTTCAGTGGTTAAATTTTCGTTTATATTCTATCATTTTATTCTATATATCTTAACAGTATAATAAACTTTAGCATTTTCACTTTTAACTGTAACTTTACTCACGCCAAGCGTGGTTGTATTTTCAATTACGAGCTTTTCTCTGTCGGACTTTAAAATTTTAATAGACATTAATTTTTTTTCCCACAGCGATTGGAAAAAGTTTATTTGTGTATTGTTTATTTTTAGAATCTTTACGCACATGAATTTGAAATGTCGCGCCCCTGATTAGAAAAGACAGGATTTATTTCTTCCATTTCTCTATATTTTTCTTCTATTTTTATTTATTATTATTATTATTATTATTATTATTATATATATATATATATATATATATATATATATATATCATTACAGTTATTTTACAGGCTGTATTTTGTAAAATATTGTCAAGGGAAGTTATTAGTTATATTTTATATATATTATATACATATTTTTCATTTCCATTAACAAGCAGTGTATAACAACAAATAATTTAATTTTGTTTTTCTTGTTTTGTTTAACAAAGGAGTCTTTAAATTAATGCTTGAAATATTAAATTTTAAAAAAATGTCTAAATGATCTTGCTTCATAGTAGATTTAGTTTCAAAATATTTTCTTGTGTTAAGTTTAATATATTAAGCCTATATTGATGTATAAACAAGTGAAGAATGAAAATAAGTGTTGATTTTATATTTTTATTACTGAAGTGACCGCTTAATGTTTAGTGCTCTGGCTTTCGGGTTCGATTCCCACATTTAGAGTAGACTTTTTGTTGTGGCTCGTTTAGTGTACTTGAAAATGTATATCTTGCTCTAATTAGCTCTCTGGTGCAAAAAATGATTGTAGAAAGAAGCAATAAATTAGTTCATTTTTTTTCCTCGACTCGAAACGGTTCCTCATATTTAGTTAATATTTATTTTTACCTTATATCAAATACACAATGAACTGTGTAATAAGTATTGGCTTTTATAACTTTATTTTGTTATTACTTTTTTATATATTTATTTTTTACTACAGGTTTAGGCATGTTAAACAATTAGTATAAGGCATGAAGATATTGATTTGCTATTGGGTTGTTTTTTTTGAAGGATTATTTGTTTGCTGAAGACATTAATTAAAATTTGGACGTGATCCTTCATTTTATGTTCTGTGTCAAAGTTAAGTTGCAAAAATCCCTGTTTTTGTTTTTTATGAGAATAAAAATGGGAAAAAAATTTACTTGTATATCGTCAGTTTTTTCATATTAATAAAAAATATAAACAATACATAGCTAAAACTGAATAAAATTAAGAAAGGCATTTTAAAAAAATTTTTGTTCTGCTTCAGAGATGTTAAAACCTCTGAATTTTTTTTCCCCCGTTTTTTGTACGAATTTAAATTTTACCAGTCTACGAAGTGAATTTCAACGTCTCAAAGGTATGAATAATTAAGATTAAAAAATTTGCATGAATGCTCTTCGTATTTTTTTTATTTGATACGTGACGCTAATAATTTAATATTTTTCTATTCTAAAATGTAATTCCAAACCCGTCCGTTCATTGACAAAAAGAAATTTTTTAAAAAAAAAATCATTTATATAATCTTTATAATTCTTGACCTTTATTATGCAAGCAATAAGATTTTGCTATTGAAGTTCGCCGTGAAAGAAAATTAAATGATTATATGAAGGGATAATAAAAAAAATATGGAATATGTTGATCAGATGTTTACATATACGTTTATTAATACAAAATTTTTCATCCCTTGAAGTCTCCAGAATAAAGATACATTTCATTATTTTTATTTTATTAAGAAATAATCACTGCGTTATTCATTATGCACCATAGTATAATAAAAGTTTTCTTATTGCAATTCAAACTGCGTGTGAAAATCTAAAGCACCCTCCTTGACTGATGTGGTTTGAAAAAAATTTAATATCAATCTTTCATTATTTAAAGACTTTAATTAGGACTTATTTCATTTTGCCAAGTAGGTTCTTCTAGCTAGCAGTTGAATGTCCAGCCTTCGATTCAGCTGTTCGTGGGTTCGATCCCCACCTAGGATTTATTATCCATTTTAATCTTCTGGTCTTAATTAGTGGGCAAAAAAATGAAATTTTGCCTCTTGTGCAAAAAACTGTTGAAGGACAAAGAAATACAAACCATTTTCATGTAGGATCGAACTTAAGACCTTGCACATCGAAGAACACATATTTTTTCAATAGACTACGTTTTAGTAATAAAATACTTTGAAAACATGAATGAAAAATCTTTGTATTTTTATTATTGAAAGATAATATTCGACTGCATTAAAATATTCTTATTCCTTCAAATAATTTCATTTTATTAAAAAATAATTTTTTTTTTCATGCGTCTCAAGTTTCGAGTGGTAATGAATACACTTTGAAAAACTATTGTTAAATATGTGCCGGAAGGGAAATAAAATGTTGATTTGATTCTTCTCCTCAAAAAGTAATTTACTTTATTTATAGACGACGATGATCAGATCCATAATAAAATGGAGAGACGCAGATAAATTATTCATATTTTTATGCTGAAATATGTCGTTGCACTTGGATCATTTTGAATTAGTGACTAAATCAAGAAGGATATTTTTACCGTTGTGAAATTACATTACAGTAAATATTGACATTTTTTTTTACCTAAAAATATTTTACATGAATTGTTGGGTGAGTAAAATAAATAAGCTGAATAAATAATATTGTTTCTGAATATTTTAGGAACTACATTTATTTGTCAAATTTTTTTAACCGCTTGCCTTACTATCCCGAGTTATCTCGGGTTCGTATATATTGCAGTTAATTATTATACCGAGTAAACTCGGGTGAAGCGAAATTTGTCAGTACAATTTGTTTTATCACGTTTTTACTCGGTCTGGAGGAAATGAAAGGAAATATTCTGTTTTAACATGCAATTTGCCTTTACTTTAATTTCGCGGTTCTTTTCCGGGATTGGCCACATGTTTCTCTATGGTATAGTATACGACGGCTTGTGGATCAGTAATGTACAAAGGAGGATAGTTGTGTTGAAAAAAAGTAAAATAATGGTGATGATGCCGTAAGAAATGAGACCAGATACCAGAGTACGGAATGTCAGGTATCACTTTGTGTTCCCCTTGTTTCAAAAACTATCATACAAAGACTAATATTTAACTTTTTTGCCCGAGATAACTCGGGATTGTAAACTAATATTAAAACTACATGCTTTTACACCAGTGAAAAATTAAAAATTCATCTTAAAGCCTACATATTTTGTTTTGTTTCGTTTCCTTATATTTAGCAATAAAATAAAAAAAATGTGATGATTTTTTGCAATTTTTTTCAAAAAAATTTGAAAGGGAAGTGGTTAAAACTAGTTTATTGAGATTATGAATTTTAATAACATTCGATGTTGGCATTTTCAGCGAACTGCTCAAATATTTTTTATAATCAAAAGTTTCTTGACAATAATTAAAATATTAATACGCTTTGTGAAGAAGGAAAATTTCGGCGCGACAAATGATCGAAGTTTTGTCAAAATCGATCGGTTCTGTTCCCGAGGCCAGTCATCAATTAAATTCGCGACCTGTTTTCATGGAAATCCATCGATGTCATATTAAATTTTATCAATCTGTTCTTCAGAGTTCTGGATTCCGGAATAGAAATTATTTCGTGTTAATAATATTACCTTCTGGAATTTTCTATTTAAATCATGGATAGTGGAGTGTATGCTGTAAATATTTAGTTTTTGATTTGATCCACCCAATTCAAGTGACGGCTGATGGAGGCTTTCGGTTTGCATGTCCGTGTGTTCGATACTCAACCTAAGTTTGGATTTTTGCAGTTCCACTTTACACTCTTAATCCCAGGTCACTTCATGACCGTTGAGCTTAACCGATTGCCTGATTATCCCGAGTTATCTCGGGTTCGTATATATCGCAGTTAATTATTATCCCGAGAAAACTCGGGTGAAGCAGAAATTGTCAGTACGATTTATTTTATCACGTTTTTACTCGGCTTGGAGGAAATGAAAGGAAGTATTCAGCTTTATCTGGCAGTGTTTCATTAATTTCGCGGTTCTTTTGGCGAAATTTTTCACGTGTTTCTCTATGGTATAGTAAACGACGGCTTGTGGATTAGTAATGTACAAAGGAGGATAGTTGCATTCAAAAAAAGTAAAATAATGACGATGATGCCTTAAGAAAAGAGACCAGATACCATCGTACGGAATGTCAGGTATCACTTTGTGTTGTCCCTAGTTTCAAAAAGTATCATACAAAAACTAATATTTAACTTTTTCTCATTTGCCCGAGATAACTCGGGATGGTAAACTAATATTAAAACTACATGCTTTTACACCTGTAAAAAATAAAAAATTCCACTTAAAACCTACATATTTTGTTTTGTTTCGTTTCCTTGTATTTAATAATAAAATAAAAAAATGTGATGATTTTTTGCAATTTTTTTCAAAAAAATTTGTAAGGGAAGCGGTTAAAACAAACTAAACAAGATTCAAAATGCTTCTAATGAAAAATAAGATAAAATAAGTTAATTTAAAGAAAAAATCACTATAGATTTACATTTTATTTTACAGAAGAGCGATTTTGTTTTATTGATTGTCAATATGTAATGTGCAGTAACAATTATCAATGTATAATGGATAGGTGTTGAACGAAATTATATATTATCCGTTCTCTGATTAAATTTTGTTGTTGAGTTCATCGCTTATAAGCTCGTTGGTTCGATACTCACCCAATTCTTCGGTTATTCCTACGTATACATTAAGGATATTATTAAAATAGTAAAAAAAAAATTTTATCTTAACTCACATTGAATTAAAGATGTGAGCTTTACTTCGTTGATTACCCCAAAAAATCATTCGCACGTCCTGGTCTTAAGTTTAAAGTGAGATGTGGCTGTTCTGAATCAACAGTCCTCATCAAGAAGCTGGTTGGTCGATAGAAATCAAAGACGGGATTTATTTGGAAATTTATTATTATTTTTTCTTTATAAAAATAGCAAAAAGATAATGAAATCTATACATTTATTTAGAAGTCAAAAGAAAAATGAATAGTTACTAAACAAAATAAAGAGATAATAAACATGAAAAATTTGATAAAGAGAAAGACTGTCACAAAGCAGAAAAATTTAATCATGAATACAAATAATAAATTTTATTTATTTATATTTTTAATTATATATACGCGCATGCACTTTTATATACATATCTATGCATTTTATTTTTAGTTGTCATTTTTTGAAAATTTATTGTTTAATGTTTTAAAGGAATAAACAAAATAAATAATTTTATCTAAGCGATTGCAATGAGAGATGGTCGAAATCTACTGATAGTACTGAGGTCGTTAGAAGATTGATTATTGATGGATTTTCAGTTTTATTACGGTTTTGAAGCAAGTATGTTTAATTATTTTATTCTGTAAGGATTCTTGATTTGTAATTTAGAATCATAACCCCAGAGGGCTGATTGATTGGATTGGTGATACACTTGGTAGATTTTTATTTTCAATGGAAGGGGAAGATTTTTCATTTTTGCAAAGTACAGCTCTGTTTTTAATTTCATTTAAATTGAAAATGCACAGTTATTTTTTTAAATTATAAAGTGGTTGTTTCTTTCGCTACAATTGAGATCATGTGTTTGTCATTTTATTTTACTTATAATTGGTCTGTGAGTGAAACAAATAGTCGTTTTCTCCCATAATGCTGAATATACAAATTTGTCCACCCATCAAAAACAAGTAAATTTATTAGTGGGATTAGCCATTTAGTGAGCAGTTGGAATGAAAATGTTGGCCAATATCATAGTGGGAGGAGTTATTTTATATTAGGGTGGGGAAAAAGTTATCCATTATTTTTTTGGTAGACGTCTGTAGTGATCGATATGTCGTGAGGTATCTATCAAACAATTTCAGATTTATGCTCGTTGGAAAGGTGACATTTGACACTAAAATATCCTCTTGCGGTTTTTTGTTTGATTCATTCAGTTACGAGTACAAGGTTTCAAAAATGGAAGACAACAAACAGAAAATTCGATACATTTTCGTTTTTCTCTTGTAACGGCGATAAAGATAGCCGGGTGGCTAAAATTGTGAAAGGTGTTTATCGTCCTATATCAGACTGTAACAACCAGTTACGTACAATTTTTGTTTCGTCGATTCCATTTGGGTATTTGGATGCTAAAGATGCACCTCGCATGGATACAACATCATCGATAATGTCTATTAAATATCAAAAATTATCAAAGTTGACAGCATGTCAGCAGTCCTTCGCACAAGACCTAAAAATCTACATGAAAACTATTTTAAACCTTTTTACAAAGCGAATCTGAAAGAAGTTACAAAAAGTTCACGTAAAAATAATGGATTTCTTTTTCCCCAAACTAATATTTATATATAATATTTATTCACCCTCATAAACACTTGATAAGGCGCTTGCATAACATTGTTATTACCGGATTTATGATATAGTGTGACCTGATAGCAAGACAGAGCCATTGACCATCTCTATAATCTAGCATTCTTCGGGATGCTTTCCGGAAAATATTTCAGACGATTGGGATTTTGGAATAACTTTATGGGAGTACCGTAAGTCCATGGTTCAAACTTACCTAAAGCCCAGATCACAACAAATGCTTCTCTCTCGATGGTACTCCATTTAGTCTGCGCTGGTGTTAGTTTCTGACTGGCAAAGGTTATAGGTTTAGGATTTCCGTCTCTTTGCATTAAACATGCTCCAATGCCAGTAACTGAAGCATCTGCGTGGAGTTCAGATTGCTTGTTTAAATCAGGTGTTGACAGTGAAGTGACAGCACACAAACTATCTTTCAATGAAATGAAAGCCTTTTCTGTCTCTTCATACCATGGAATATCATTTGGTAGAGACTTTCTGGTTAAGTCTGTTAATGGCTTAGCAATATTCGCATAATGAGGCCCAGATTCTTTATAATAGTTTAACAGTTCTAATATTGATCTTTATGGCTTTGTTTGTTCTTGGCGATTTTAAGCTTTTGATTGCTGCAATTTTATCAGGATTGGGCCGATGTTCTCTGGTCTCCCTTGATACCGCGATTAAAAAATAAATACTTATTAATCATTCATTAAATATAAATTTATTTCATGTAGCATATGAAGCATATTAAATATTAATATTTGATTGTTTATGCAATAAATCATAACATCATGGTTAGTTCACATCGGCAAGGACAATTTAAGTGTTTTTCAACCCCCCCAAATTTTATTAAATCTGATTTCTAGATATTTGCAGGTATTATAGACCAGAGGATTATAGTTTCGTTCAGGATTGAAATGTGCAACAATTATATTTACATTTATTTGTGTCTTTCATTTTGATGACAATTTAAATACGAGACTGAACTGGTAACTGGTAATTTGCGTAATATTTAAAACCGTTGAATTTTGAGTGCATGTTTTTTTTTTTTTTGCTGTTGTTGATAGATAGATCGAAGTACAACAATAAAGAATAATAATGTAATTTCCACGGTAGATTTATAAAATTTTAAGAAAAATTGAGGACATTCTAGTGAACTATTAATTTATGTAAGATTAATAAAATAAGTTGAAAAAAAAACCACTTTAATCATTGCTTTTTTTCCCCCAACATGAAAACATCCTTTTTAAAATCGCTTAATTTTGTGAGATTAAGTGCGCTGCTTGATGATGTGTCATTGAAGTCGATGTTAGCTGCCTGTAGTAGTTTCCGATTCTTTAGCAGTCATTAATATCAGAAATTCTCATTTTGAAATTTCTTATTTTATTTTTAATTAACTACTCAAATTACCTTAAATATAATGGAAAATACATTGGAATTTTATTGGTTTCTTGAAAGGGAAGGTGAATATTATCCAGATTTCCATTTCATCCTTCGTTTAAAATTATTATTATTATTTTTTATTGTTATCATCAATATCTGTTTCTTATCTGGCAAGATAATCACTTCATATCGATTCTTCTATGATTAATTTAACTCTTTCTTAGAAATCTCGCGCTTCTCTCCAGCTCTCCCGTCAATAAATATTTATTATTTAAACTATTTTTCTACATCCTTTTAAAAGACCGCCAACGTTAATATAAATAAATAACAGGATTTTTAATCCTTTTCTTCATAATATTGACAAATATAATAACTAATTTCTTGGACGTATATATATATATATATATATATATATATATATATATATATATATATTCCATTAGTAATGGGTAGGATTCATGTGTCGCAAGGGATGAAACTAAAAAAATTCTGAACACTCACCCCGACAGACGTGCATACAGAACATACCGAGCTCTTCAGCAGTTGCTGGTATCGAACTCGGGAGTTTATGCTCCGAGGCGATCTGTCCTACCGTTAATTTATGGTGAGCTCTGACAAATCATTGAGTTGAATTCGCCACAGAAAACAAAACAAGCCATAGACTGTTAGTCGTCGTTATTTAAAAACTATATATAATAATTTTGTAACCAAAGGAAATTTACAAGCGTTTTTATTCCGCATTCGAACTGTGTTGCGTTGGTTTATAATTGGGATCTCATTTCGCCCTTTTAAATTGCATTTTGAATTCTGAAGTAAAATATAAAGAATGCTCTTTCTATTGCTTTCCCTTAAACTGTGAACGCGTCATTCCACTTCCACGGTCCGGGAAAACTCTACTTTAGGCCCCTATAGGATTCCTATAATAGATAAATGTCATATGTGTGTGTTTAGGTTTCCTGTTGCCTGCCATGTGGACATTTCATAGTAAGTCGCGTTTTTGTATATATGCATCACTAAGGAGGAAACCCTGAATATTGTCAGGCACCGATAGATAAACATATCAAAAGCTTCGATTTTCAAAAGTTGCTGGATGCGAACCAGTGACTTTCTACTTTGAAGAGCCTCTAAATAACAATCATCCAATATTTTTATTTAAAAAAATTTTCGTTTATTTATTTTAAAATTTGCTATTGTTTTTCCAGGTAAGTAAAGAACAGTGCGATAAGCATTTTATCGATCCGAGCACCACATACCTTGCACTCCAAAATTTTTTATTATCTGCGTTAAAAATGAAAGTTTCTGTTTGTTTTCTTCCTCCACCGTGTTTATCTTTCGCTTCAGTGTTTAAACCTCTTTTTTTTTAATGCATAAGTTATTGCGCAAGACCTGCGTAACCTGGTGCTTCGTAATAAATATTTTATTCCTTATCGTCTCTCCTCGCGTTTCATGCATCTCGAGGAATACGCGCTGTCACTTTCTTTTTCCCATCTCCTTATAAGGTAAAGCATGCAGTCTGGAAGATGTACTTTTTGGTAGGTGAGTATAGACACAAAATATTATTTCCTCATAAAATTTGTTGATTTTGTTTTTACCTGTTACGGGAAAGAAGCAAGTTGTATAAAAATAAGAAATTATATGTAAATTTTGTTTCAAATAATATTTTTTTGGTAAATTTCATTTTCATTTATATAGCTTTAAATAGATTAGCTGTCATTTATTTTTTTATCCGGTGACTTGATAAGAAAATTGTCCTTGCCGTTTGTCTGCACGAATGAACAAAATTAAGGGTTATTACTTGTCATTTTATGAATAATTATCATTTATTATTAAATGCATGTGTCTGCTGCTATTAATTTTTCTTTGTGTATTATTTTTTTTATGCGAACGTTAATGCGAATTTTTTAAAATAAATATTTATATAAAAGAAATAAATGATTTATAAATACTTTAACAAAACTCAGGAAGATTTCTTGAATAGTTTTTCCTTTAAACGAAAATAAGTAGTTCGCATTTATTTATTTATTTTTTTTTTTGACATTCTATATTTCATTTTTGAATATCGTATTATTATTACAATCATTAGATGATAAAATGATTACACATTTGCAACAAACAGTCGATAAATAATAAAAAACGAAAGCGCTAACATTTTTTTTAAAAAACTGAATTATGTATTATTATATAAACAAGTTAATATTTCTCGGATTATTCAGATATTTTTAATGTTATATATTATATTTATTATATATATACACATATCTTTTATATATATATATATATATATAGCGTGGTTGGTGCTTGGAAGTTTTCCAGATAATTCCTTTACGACGTATGAATAAAAACCATTTTTCTGAGAAAGAGGACCTATCAAAAAGCTCTGATACGCTATCGAAATTCAAAAACTTGATATCATGTTCCACTTCTTGTAGGCTATCTGTTGCGATGTGTCATACATTTTCTGAAGGTCCTCGCGAACTTATGGCAAAAGGAGAACGAAATGAGTTTTCAGTTACTGTTTAACAACGAAAGTGGGACATGGTATTTGTGCCTTCCACCAGGTGAGCGCTCGGGAATTTTCCGGGTTTCTAGTTTTGCGACACGTAAATGCTCACTATCTGGGAAATGTCCATCTTTAAGATTTTCTTCTGTTGCCTTTAAAAAATAAAGTTTTCGTATATCCTTTGCCACCAAGAGTTAAGAAAACAAACAAACGTGTCAATGTTTTTATTGCATTATGCTGTCTTAAGGGATTCGTATATTTTCTTCGTTGATTATAAATATTATTGTGTGTGGTCAGATTATATATATATATATATATATATATATATATATAT
>JAPDSC010100911.1:51549-114368 GCA_026290005.1 Latrodectus geometricus | reverse complement strand
ACTTTTTGTATGTTATTAAAGTTTACATACTTTATTTACTAATAATTATGTGTATTTCTGTTTATAACTTCATTATTATTCATAAAGCTTTTTTCACTGTTATTTTTTCTGTAAGTAGTGACTGATACCATTTCGCAAAAAAATAAAGAAATGAAAAATAATTATTTTTCCTTTCTTTAATTTTTTTTGCAACATTATTATGAATATAAATTACTACTGTTCTAAAAAATAAATGCAATAAAATTGTCAAATTATTAACCGAAAATTTCATTGGAAGGAAATATTAATACTTCTGACAAAGGAATTCTTTTGGGGTATATCTAAATGCTAAATTTTTAAAATGAAAGATATCTAAAAAAAGGCTACATTGTTTAGAAGTATATCATACTTTTAAACAATGTAGCATTTTTTTAAATATAAGAGAAATATACATGTTTTAATATAAGCAAATGCATTACAATATTAGCAAATATATTAATATAGATTTAAATATTTGAATTTATGCTTATGTGAAACAGGGGGAACTGCTAAACGATTAAAATTTCATAGAAGAAATAAATACAAATATATCAATTTTAATATAAGTATATATATTGTAATATAGATTAAAATATTTGCATTTGTTTGTAACACAGGAAGAATTTTTAAACGATTGTATTTTAAAAAAGAAAAATAAATAAATATATATGTATATAAAACACTGGTATATATATACCAAAACATTTTATTCACACACACAAATGCACATGAAAATTAACTCATTTAATCTACAACAATCATTTAAATAACAGAGAATCCACAATTTCAATTGGCACACTTAAATTAAGTTCTAATTAATAATTATCTAATTTTTATTTTTCTCACATAAGAAAATAGCCAATTTCTGAAATGTTTCCATGAGACTATTTTAACAGCATCATTATGATTTATTACACCATAATTCCATTTCAAACACCATAATTATATTTTGTTTTCTTTGAAATATTTAAAATTCTTTTTTCATTTAAAGAGTGATTCAAAATTGCACAGTTTTAAGTATAAATAAAATGAATTTAAGAAATTAAATGAAATATAATTTGGGACAAAATATAGTTATTAGATTGTTAATTTCACAGAATTCTATATACACACTCAATTTTTATTCACAATAATTATTATTATTAAAATCATTATTATTTACACAATCATTATTTTTTTCTAATTCTCCGCCCTTTCTTCAGCATGCCGCAGCCAATTCAATATGCTCTTAGCCATCACTGCTTTTGTAACTTGAGGCATATGAAAACAGACTGCATCTATTACTAAAAAAATAAATTAATATTTTATAAGATAATCTAGAAAGATCAAGATTATCAGAAACAAAACTTTATATGTTAAGGTTTAATGATTATTTCAACAACTTAAATTTTATTTTAAAGATATAAATTAGTTTAAAAGAGCTACTGTTAAAAAAATTCAACACTTGTAAAGCAATAAAGCAAAATAATTTTCTTATCACCTTTAGATTCTCATTTGATAGTTAAAAAATAAACAACACATGGACTTAAAGACATATCAAATCCCAACAATGAAATAGCAAGTTTTAAATTTTTAATACTTTTTATAACATATTAAAATTAGTCTGATAAAGAAATAACCTTTCAAATTGATTAAATATAAAATTAGTCCAAAATTCAATCCTTTCCAGCCGTAATTTTATAATCTGCAGTTGCTTTAAAATTTCTGAAAAATCTAAACTAGAGATGCATCTTTTTCATTTAAAGAGAATATAAATTTGTTTTTTTGAATCAAAAATTTATTTAGTGAAATCATCATGCAAAATTTTAAGAAAATAAAATTTCATGTTAGAAATGTATACATTTTTCTTTAAAATTTATTATTAAATAAAATTTGTGTTATTAAATATTCCTTTCTAAATGAAGATTAAATAATATAATGACTTGTAAGATGACTTTTCTATTAATAATCTACTTACACACTCAAATTTAGGAATGAATTATTTAACATTCAGTTTTAATTTTAGCTCTGTAATTCCCTATAAATACATTCAACACATTAAAACAATACAATTTAAAAAATATAATGACTTTGGAGCTACTATGTGATTAACAAATGATCTTTCATAACATTTTAAAGTAAAATTTTTAAACTAAAAATTTCTACATTCATAAATTGTAAAATGAGAAGAATACATAAAATTAGCCAACCTGAATATTGCTATTTATTTATTGAAAAGACTTGATGCATTATACAGTATAATAATTATACACAAATTAAGAAATCATATATTTAGTTTCAAAACATAAGATTAGAACAATACAAGTACTTTACATCACACCTTAATATTAACTTCTTAACATGAAAAAACAATTTAAAAATAAAATCTTTAGCATTTAAGATCTTAATAATGGGCAAATTAAAATATCCATTGAATTGTAACATTGGAATATATGTTTACAATCATCTACTTTTTGATAGCAGTAACGTAAGGCTTAACAATTATGATAAATAGTATATATAAGTTTTTAAAAGTTTAAGTATAAACAAAAAACATTTTTACACTCACCTTCAATAGAATTCTTTGTTGTGAAAAGTTATAACAAGTTCTAGTATTTAAATCCTCTATATATTATTAATATTTTAGTATTTAAATCTTCTTATTTAAAATTTCGTGCACGTTGTTCGATGTGTAAGCACTACCAGCGATTCTTTGCGGCTCCCCAAGCAGATTTCCGGTTCTTGACGTAGGCAGACTTCCGGTTTGAAATGTAAGCTTTTCTGCGCATGCGTTTAAATGAACGGAGCAAATTTCTTTCGCTTGATTTAACACCAAGTCTTTTTATTTAGAACTTCAGCATTAACTACGAATTTATAAACGTGCGTGCACTCTAACTTTGTTGGTTTAGCGTTAACTTGTTCGAGTTTTTGAGTTTGATAAAATCGCATTTAAAGCCTTTGCATCCTTATATATATATATATATATATATAAAATATAACAGATAAAAAATATAAATATAATATATAAACATAACAGATAAAAAAATTTATGTCCCATACATAAATAATTCTTTTTTCTAAATGCTCTTCGAGAAAATCAACGGTTTTTATAAGCGCTTTAATTATTTTAATTAAATGATATTTTTAATGGTGAAGAATAAACTGAAGAACGTTTGTAATTTTCAGTCAAAATTGCATTATATAAATTAAATTGTAACAAGAGAAAATTTTACCAATATTTTTTTTTTTTCTTACCTGGAAAACAAAATGTAGCGGAAGTAAATACAACATTATATTAAATTTGAATAAACATTATGAACATATTTTAAAAATATTATTATACTTTGTAATCTGTTAATTATTTTAAAACTTATCAATTCGTATTGATCTAACGTATTGACATAACTTACCTTTAGAATATATGTACTGTCTTCATAGCAGTCGTATAACCCTTGAAAATCCCTTTTAAACTGTCGTATTCAAAAAAATATAGTTTTGCCAAACATACTCTTTTGTTTTTACATATATCTTTGTTTATAATTATGATGAAATAAAAGACAGGATCTTTAATAGCACAAAAATTCATAAATTTTACATAAGGTGATTTCTACTAATTAAAATGAGAATATATTCTCATTTTAATTGCTAAATACAATGTAGCACAAAATTATTTACATTTATTAACAAATTGATATGATTTTTTAATTTTATAAGTAAATAAAAAAACGCATTCAGATCATTTGTTAGAAAAACCAAAAAAGGATGTAAAAAAACCTTTTCAAGATGTTTATCAACAGATCGTCCAAAACAGATCGATAAAAAGACATACTTAGAACAGCTTTACAAGGCTGTCCTGAGGACTTTCTCAAAGAACATCCAGGGGACGTCCAAATCACATCCAAGACGTCGGAGGATCAAATATGGATGTTTTGGATGTCCGAGGGATGTTCCTTGGACGTTGTTTGCTATCTGGGTTGGTCACGCAATCTTCCAAAACCGCAGTCTGCACCATGATATACGGCCTGATATCATCTGCTCACTAAGTGGAACAGAAGCAAGTTTTCCTTCAACCGGAGATCCAATTGCAAGGCTCAAGTTAATTTTCCCATTTGACTGCAACACATCTTCTGGTACCACTGATTTCCGCACCACTATCAATGATCCTTTGAAACGCATGATCTCCCATATTCAATTCAACTCGAAAAAGCTCACCATCCATTTCACTGATTGGAATTTCTCAATTGAAACTTGCATTACCTATTTCCATGTATTGTTCATTTAGCCCAGAGTTCCCCAAACTTTTTTGTATCGTAGACCCCTTGCCATGTTTTTCCGTGTTGGGTAGACCCCCTACTTACCTGATTGATTTCCTGTAAATTTCTAACTGTAATGAAGTTCAGTGTTAAAAACTTAAAGTAAAAACACATGTTAATTTATACATTTATTAATTGAATTTAAATTAAAACTACTTGAAATAAAATTTTGTATCTGTTATGTAAAATATACGTAGCATTAAATAAACATAAAATAAACTATAAATAAAATAAGCAATAAGTCAATATTTTTAGTGAGAAGGATGAACCTGATGCTTTAATAATAAATTATCAACATTTGGCATCAATTTTGTAAGGGTTAATCTTAAATCTCCTCAGCTAATGATGTCCATTTTACAAGTTCAAAATGTATTGCGACCACAAAACGAATACCAACATCCTACAACTTACACAATTTTATAAACATATATAATAAATTTTTTACTTCATAGGTACTTTTATAAATAATGTATATGTTTTGATATTATAAGATAGTATGATGTAAGTAAATAGGTACTATCAGTGTATGTGTTGAGATCCACTATCGTGGACCCCCATTTTCATTTCATAGACCCCCAAATATTTTTTCACTGACGTAGACCCCTTGCAGGTTGTCATAGACCCCTAGGGGTCTGATATAGACCACTTTGGGAATCACTGATTTAGCCCTTTCTTACTTACTTCTCCAGTTTCACTCTTATTAGAAACTTGTGATGAACTGTATTCACTTATGGGCAAAATTTCTTCAAATGACTTTCTTCTTGACATATGTTACACTCTTAAATAACTTTTTACCTAGAGCACACCTTGCAGTATTACTTCCAAAACATTTCTGCGGTCCTGGGTTCTTCTGATAATTGTAATATTCTTTCTTTTAGCTAAAACTCTTACTTCTGGCTTCTGCTGAAAAATGTTTTCTTACAATTTGTTTTGTTTTGCTCTATGTGAGCGTGAATTAAATTTAGTATAATTGTAAGAATTACTTGCGAAACTTTCTGGTATCGAAACTAAGAAATTATCAATTCCTCTCACCAATTTAGGAACTTGAAGCCAATTTTCAGTCTCTTGCAAAAATATTTGGGAACTTACGTAAGTAGGCTCCCAAATATTATGAGTTTTAGCCTTTCTTCTCGTTGTCTTTATTTCTCAATCATGTTGTGATATCGTATCTTAAGATTAATCTTAGGAGTCCTTTGTTTTTCATTCTGGAAAATGTTGAATATAATTAGAAAAATATTTTTTCTCACATAAATTAAATTATGTTAATTAAGTTTTTTTTTAAAATAACATTGAGTCAATAAAGCAGCATCTTCCGTGTTTGTGTTTTCCATTTATCGTTTCAATTTATGCCAGACTTCAACAACAAAAATTAATATCATCTTTTCTATTTGATTATAATGACTTAAAATCTGGTCTTGGTGATTGATTGATGACTGATTACGGAATATTAGATTGTCTGCCTTTCGAGTTTTGAAGGTTGCAGGTTCAATTCTGTACTATCCAATGAGCATCACGCTTATGTTATGTGCTACTTTTACAGTCATAATGCATTAAAATGATTTTAGTGTGTTGGTATGGAGGTATGGTTTACCGAGCAATGGTTACTTGACGAGGGTCGAGCTGACTGACAAATGCTTATCGCTTTGACCTTTGGATCAAGAGTTTGTAATTTCGATTCCCACATCAAGCTTCGATGTTTGTAATGACTCGGAAACCCCTGTAAAATGTACGTCTTAATCTATTTAAACTTCGCATAATAGAAATAGCCGTTGAACGACAAAGCAACGATCCACCTGACCAGGCTCTAATGGAAAGGCCTCGAACAACAAACAACCGACGAATTACAGGCGTATCTGCCCATCTTGTTCTAGAGGTAAGACGTTACCCTCAAGAGCGTAAATCCCGGGTTCGATACCAGACACTGCCTGCCTAAAAACATTGAATCAGTACCGCAACAATGTCCGTGTTTTATTAAGCAATTTATTGACGACAGAGTCACATCTTTTTTTATTGATCTGTGACCACTTGTAAATTAGGCCAATAAATATAATCTAATTTTCTAAAAACTCCCGGAAATTAAAGAATCGTTCAATTAAACAGGTGAGCTATTCAAAAAGCGTCGCATGCTTATAAAGAACACATGTTTAATAGTCATATCTATTTATTCTATACTCAATAATCGTACTTGTTCAGTATATTTCCGAAAATTTATCACCGATAAAAAGGATTTAACACAACTAAAGCCGCCCAACCTGTCTAGTGGTTAGCGTAACTGACTACGGATGGGGAGGACCTGGGTTCGAATCCCGGCTCGGGCATGGATGTACTTTCTCTTTCTCTCTCTGTGTTTCTTGTCCTTTCCTTGTATGAATGGTTGCCTACCCTATAAAAGGGTACCTATGGCATGTGTGTACTGAGGAAGTCGGACTCCACACCCAATTGTGGTTCAGTTGAAAAAGTGGAGCAGCGCACCCATACTGCCAGTCTGGCTGGCACTCGACAAAAAAAAAAAAAAAAAGCAAAATTAAGTTTATGTGACCAATGTAAATGCAAAGTTATCACATGATTTTTAATTGGTAAAATTTGGTAATTACATGCAATTATGTATCTTATTTTATGTAAATTTTTACGAAAAATTGAACATTTTATAAAAAGCATGAATTTAACTTAGCACTTAGGATGGTACTATTGTGTTGCTTTTATGTTGAGTAATTTACCGGTTCAGCGTCGGGTTTATGTGGGACTTTTTTTATATAGGAAAATTAAGTACCGCTGTACCATTGGTTTCAGAAATATCTTTCGCCGTCTCAATAATCATAAACTGGTTAAAATATGTGACTAAAGCGAAAGAGGAATAGATGAATATACAATTTAAAATAAAATACGGCTATGCCATTTTATTTTGTATCCTACAAACATTTGAAATGAATAACTTGGTGTGTTATATAGCTGCTCTCTTAAGCTATGCTTGACGTTTAATTTTGAAAAACTGTCATTCCTACGTGTTAACTTCTATTGTGTTTTTAACTAGGTCTTAAAGATTTATAGTTATGTCTGACCTTCATTTTATAACTACGAAGTTAACGATGCGACAACAATAGTTTCTTATTCCTAAACGGCCTACAAATTAATATATTTTTTTTTTTTGGATGTTTCCTCTTAAAATAATTTAATTTATTAACGATTTTTGTGGCTCACAGATTTTATTTATTGTAAGGTGTTTAAACGATGTATTAATAGTTATTTTTTTACTTTTTTATTTTTTTTTCCCTTTATTTTTTTATGAATTTGCTCATAAAAATATGTTTTAGGTATTCAATGATTCTCCTCACCTAAAAATTGTTTTGAGTTCAATATGTTGTAAACATTTGGCCTATTTTTTTTTGTGTCGAGTGCCAGTTGGTGCTCTGCTCTACTTTCCCAACTGAACCATAATTTGGTGTGGAGTCCGACTTCCTCAGTACATATATGACATAGGTGATCGTTTTTGGGTAGGCCACCATTCATACAAAGAAAGTGTAAAGATTGGAAAGAGAGAGAAAATACATCCATGCCCGAACCGGGATTCAAACCCGGGACCTTCCTATCAGCAGTCTAGAGCGCTGACCTCAAGACTGGGTGTGCAGCCCTTATCTATAGAAACAGTTGATTATAAAAATAAATTAAATTTTATTATTTATTCAAATTCTTTTGTTTATTTTATTAATATTTATTTAAATAGTTAATAGAACGTATATATTTGGTAGTGCCACGAGAGAAAACAAGTGGCATTTCGTAGCAAAATACCCTTACAATTATTGTGAGCTATTCCATTGAGTGCTTCCTGGTTGGTGGAATTTATACTGAAATATTCAAGTGTCTGAAGAAAGGAAACGGTGAAAATTTCCGTGAGTTATCGACTACAGCTCTCGTTATTCTATAATAGCCAACTTGACCTTCTGCGCGAATTTCTTGTGAACCAGTTATCTTCCAAACGATTAATTTTTTAATGGTTTGTATTCTGGCTTTCGGTTCAGCAATTTTTTTTGTTCGATTCTCTCTTCGGATGTGATTGTTTGGGGTTCATTTAAAAGCTTTGAAATCCACTTTAACCCTTCTTTGCATGATTTTTTCTTTATTGGTGAAATAAATCAATTTGATATAATTCATGTTCAGAAGTAAAGGAAAAATGGTTAAAAAAAAATCTTAGTATTTATTAATAGTATAAATTTAGCAAAAAACAATATGCTAAAAATTTCCATCATCCTCCAAAGTTAGATCATTAGCTCAGTACTAAATAGAAATAAAAGAGGAAAATAACAGAAACATGTGTTACAAACCTTTCTTCCACTCATTTAGCAATAGAAACTCTAATATAATAAAACAAAATTATAAACGAAATCATACGTTTATTGCAACTACAACAAACAGCGGAAAGAGACAACTTTAAGCTCGTTTCACTGATAATGACACTTGTTTATTTTTGACAGCTATGTTTCTTTTTATGCAATGGACTTTAAAAAGGTATCCAAACACGATCAACTTAAAGTGAACTTGTTCTTTTATATAATATTTGGGCATTATAGGTTATGATGGAATTTTCCACCATTATGCAAAGAAGGGTTAAAATAGTTTCTCATTGTGTGAAAAAGTAGCTATAAAATAATTAAAACCAACTCAACAACACCTACGTTGTTTAAAAAAATATATAATAATAATAATCACAAGTAGGGGTGATTGAAAATCAAGTAGGGATCAGCGTCATTACAGCTGCGAAAGTAGCGTAGGATTGTACCATCGATCACTTAGTCTAATCACACACAAATATGACCATTGTGAAAATTGATTAATTAAAAATAAGTACCTGAACCTATAAATTAAGATTCAATTAAAAGACGATTGCATGCCCCACGATAAATTTTATTCTTTTCATATAGCGATCAATAGTAATTGTGATTCGTCAGAAATTGTTGTCTAAGTTACATGATCAGAATACTTTTGTTGCACCTTAAAGCACAATTCTACGGAGATGTTTTCCAGCAAGACAACGCTGAGGCTATTCAAAAAGTGTGAGAGTAGAATACCGGAAACAAACCGAAGCCTTTCGACGAATTTTATGGTCTCCAAATTTCTCCTTAATCTTTAATGAATAGTTAGATCGGTAATTCGGACAACTTATATGTCCAGTTTAGTGACCTTATTGTCTAAATTAGTATGATTGATTTAAAGATTTTCGTTCTCAATATTTATTCTTAAAAGTATTTTTTGACAGTAATATATTTTCATTGTAGTATGTGTTGCATCCCGGTGTTTTGTTAGAAATAGCCAACTAAAACTTAAAGTAAAGTAGTAGTAAAGAGCCAGATGTTATTATGTATTATCTTTATTATTATGTTATTATCTTTACTATCAATGCATCATTGTTTATTAAAAACATATAATTCCCCATATTTTCATCGTTAAGTTAATTAATATTCATTTGAGAGATATCTATGTTTTTTTTTTTTTTTTTTTTTTTTTTTTTTTTTTTTTTTACTTCCATGATTTGGAAAGTCACCCACGAACATTGTTAAGGGTCTCCATACGAGATGAGGTAGTAACCGAAGGATTGGCGGTTCGATTCAGGTTGCTTAGGAACCCACTCTCTTTGTAAATACCAATCTAATTGGATATTGATTGCGCCACTAACTAACCGAAGCTTTCACGCCATACAGCAAGTGTGCATTTGCAGTAAGCCGCAAATAATGTGTGAATTGCAAAAAATGTTTTCGAAAAAAAAAAATAATTAGTTCATGCTCAATTTAATGTAGTTATTATTTGTAGATATTTCCAGCGCTTTGAGTGAAACAGAAATTGAAATTTTATGAGCGCTCATATTCATTCCAGGGCTTTTTAAAATTGGAGCAGGTATTATTATCTTCACCTTTTTTTTAGATTAGCTTCAAGTAAGCACACAAATAACAGCTTCAAGCACTTAAAATGTATTTTATATTTAACCATCAATATTTCTTATACAATTTTGTTTATTTTGGATACCAAATAGAGAGATTAGATCCATTTCTTAAAATTTTATTTAATTTCAATAACGAAGCAATGGGTTGATTCAGAACTGCATATATTCAAAATAAAAATCTCTAATAATAAGTATTAACACTACTAAATGACAAAATAATTTTTCTAGTTATTGAATAATAAGTCATTTATTTCGGAAGCCATTTGTGTTTAACTCCGCACTGTATTATAATATAAGTGTTTCACTGTTGTGATCACATCTGAATAACGAAATCGTTTTCTTGATTCCAATAATTTGTGCTGAAAAACTAGCATCCGATTGATTGATTGATTGTTTTCGCGTCCATGGACAACACAGGGGAAAAGAGGATAAATATAGCAAAAGATAGATAGATGTAACCAATATACAAAGTGAAATTTAAAAAAATAATTTGAAAATTTGAAAATATATAATTGTACAATTAAAAAAAAGAAAAAACGAAAATCGCACAGTAAATGAAGTACCAACTTGGCCAACTTCACCAGGGGGTGTTGACCACATTGGTAGGAAGTATGCTTTTGTGCAATGATTGAAAACTAATGTCTAAATCAAGCCACTCCACCCCAAAGACAAACCGAAAAATTTTTTCGATTATTCCTTTTGATTTGTATAATTATTTAAATGACTCAAATTTTAAAATTTATTTTGTAAATTTAAATTTGTATACTGGTTATATGTTCTATTTTTTTGCTATATTTAATTAATTTTATCTGTTTGCACTAACTCATTTATGTTTATTCCAAATATTAAACGGATCTTCGAATATTTATTTTGAAGTAATTCTATTTGAGCTGCTTTTGCGCTAAATGTACTATCATGCTTGGTAAATTTTGCATGTATATGTTTATTTCGCGCATTATGATATTTCTAAATTTTATACATTTAATATATATATATATATATATATATATATATATATATATATATATATAATTTATGAAAGTTACTAAGGTAATTAATGTAAAAGTAACAAGAAAACAAAAATATTATTTTTTGATTAAAATAAAAAATGATGTAATTACAACAACTATAAATTAGTATGAATGATGCGCTTTGAAATTCCAGTTTATTATTTGCTTTTATTTATTTATTTATTTTCCCCCCATAAATTTTTACTTACTCATGGACTTGTTTTATTGAAAGAATAGGACCAGTAATTTACATAAGCGTTGAATTTTAGGAATATTTTATTTTTGATATTTTGATCCAATTTTTTTACATGCATCTGTGTTTTTAGTAATATTTATCAGAATATGAAATCCTTTTTAACAAAAATTATTTCCCCAGCATATAGCATTAATGGGAAATATTCAATAGTAATACTAAAAACACATGGAAGTGCTGGAATACTTTATAACCTGCTGCTTATAAACTATTTAGGAATAATTCATTTTAGGAAACATTATTTATTTGTTTCGGTCTCTTTTTTTGATGGAACTTATCAATCATTAAATGGAAGGAAACCAAAGATTTGTTTCATTTCCTGTCTTCTTTGTTTCTAATCACTAGAGTTATAATTAAAAGTTCGTATTTTTAGATATAACAATATTTAGTATTAACGGCTGTTAAATTTCAGATTTAACAACGGCAATTCGATATTTTAATGCAACCATGATGACATAAGAATCGTGATCATTAAAATATTCATCCTTCTTTAAAGGTTAGCTTTTCGTCAATTGACGAAGTTTTAAAAAAAAATTAGAGTGATATTCTTTCAAAAGTTATTCAATCAAACCAATAAAATATAACGTCGTTAAGTAACTTTAGAAATTTTTCTCTATCCCAGTGCAAATTTTTGAGAATAGGTTAATAAAACTGTGATTTTTTTTTTTTTTTTTTTGTAACGGCGGGCACTGGGCAATTAACCCTTCGCCATAATAAGACCAGGAACTGCTACTGATTTAGCGTTATCTGGTAGGTATCTGTGAACCGAGTCACGGAGGCGAGAAGCATTACCCATGTCTCAACACCGCAAACCCGTTTATAGGGTGGGCAACATTCATCCATCATCTTACAAGAAAGGACAAGGAAATGTCCATGTCCAAACCGGGATTCGAACGCGGGACCAACAGCCTTGGAATCAAGAGCCACTCAGCCATCGGCCGGCTAATCAAACTGTATAAGTACTTCATATTATGTTTTACTAATTCATAAAGAATGGATTCATGTGTACATCATTTCAATATCGATTCGTTATTTATTGGTGATCTTAATCAAAATGTTGTTTTGAACTGAAAGTAGAAGTACAAAATTCTTTGAGTAGGTGTCTTCGCATTACGTTTGATGTGTGAAATCCATTTTAAGAAAGTGCTAAAAAATTAGATTGCTGAGATCATGCTGTTGTCATGTATCGACAAAGCATCAATCATGCCCATGAAACCATGATGATGGACGCGAGGTGCTGCTTCAAGTGGTTCAAGACAACAAAGTTTGAAATCTGACTTTTGCTTCGTCATTCAGAAGCAGAGGTCAAGCAGAAAGACCCCAGACATGGGTCAGAGGTGTTATTCACTTGGAAGACATAGTGACCACGACCGCCTTTCGGAGTGATCAGGATTCAAACTCGCTACCATCGAGAGCGAACGCCCTAACCAACCAGATGGCTTGGGCCTCCTTTTTAGGTCATGTAATTTGATCTAGCGTTGAATCTGAGTTAAATGAAATTGTCTCAAAATTACGTATTTTATTATATATATTCTAAGCAGTTTCATTATTAAGAATATTTAAATTTAATTTGAGTGTTATTTTTTCTTATTTTCAATCAATCTTAATTTTTTCTTGTGTTGTTATAATGTAAAAACTAACTTTTAACATCAAATATCGAATTGTGACTTATGTAATTATATGCGTTTTGTGTAAATATTTTGTTAAAAAGGATGGCTAAAAATACTCTGACTTGTATTATAAAATCATATTTGTGCCATTTTAAGTTCAAAACTGTTTTTCTTTATTACGAGAGTTATGAAGAACGAAAAAAGTAGATTTACTAGAAGATTAAAAATATGTTACAGGAAGGGGTTTTTTTCCCCCACATAATCATCTTTTACATTTGAACATTTTTTAAATCTTAAATTAATTCTGCAACTGATAGCCGAATGGTTAACGTCTAGTCTCCTACTCAACAGTTCATGAGTTTGATTCCCACTTCGGCTGTTGGCCTACACTTTAAAGTTAAGTCCTGGTCCAATTTGGCCATTGTTTGCAAAAAGGAAGAGTAGAGCAATTAATCACGCGAATTCTGGAGTTCATTAACCCTTCTTTAAAACCCTTCACTTTAAGTTGATGGTGTTTGGATACCTTTTTAATAATGTCCATTGCATAAAAAGAAACATAGCTGTCAAAAATAAACAAGTGTCATTATTATTGTATTATTGTATTATTCATTGTATTATTTTTTATATCAGTGAAACGAGCTTAAAGTTGTCTCATTCCGCTGTTTGTTGTAGTTGCAATAAACGTATGATTTCGTTTATAATTTTATTATATTAGAGTTTCTATTGCTAAAAAATTGAAAATGAGTGGAAGAAAGGTTTGTAACACGTGTTTCTGTTATTTTCCTCTTTTATTTCTATTTAGTACTAAGCTAATGATATTACTTTGGATGATGATGCAAATTTTTAGCATATTGTTTTTTGCTAAATTTATACTATAAATATATACTAAGATTTTTTTAACCATTTTTCCTTTAATTTTGAACATGAATTATATCAACTTGATTTATTTCACCAATAAAGAAAAAATCATGCAAAGAAGGGTTAACGAGTTTCTAAATTCCCTTTCCGCAGTTCGTAATTAACGCTTTATGAACTGAAGTAGTTCATAAAAGAAATTGTGCTACTTTCAAAACATTCACCTTCCAGAAGCTTTTTCAGTTAGTTAGAAGGTAAAAATTGCAGAAAGCAAAGTCAAAATTATTAAGAATATCTTGATCCAATACATTTTGAGTTAGCCAAAGATTGTAGGTCGGGTAGTAGTCGTGAAAAATTCTTAATTCCTTCAGAAAAAACATACCTTGTCTCTTGTTTTGGATGGATGTATTGCAGTCATTTTTTCAACAAGAGATTTTCATAGTTCCCCGAAAAGTTGGCTTTTTCATTCCTTTTGGTATGATAGAAGCGATTTATGGTCAGGTGGCAGACAAGTATAGCATCCCGTGACTGCTATTGCAAATGCTTAACTGCATAAAAGGATTATGTAGAGCAAACCTCGTCTGATAGAATGTTTTTTAATCGCTTGCCTTATTGTCCCGAGTTATCTCGGGTTAGTATATATTGCAGTTAATTGTTATCCCGAGAAAACTCGGGTGAAGCAAAATTTGTCAGTACGATTTGTTTTATCACGTTTTTACTCGGCCTGGGGGAAATGAAAGGAAATATTCTGTTTTAACATGCAATTTGCCTTTTCGTTAATTTCGCTGTTCTTTTCCGGGATTGGCCACATGTTTCTCTATGGTATAGTATACGACGGCTTGTGGATCAGTAATGTACAAAGGAGGATAGTTGTGCTGAAAAAAAGTAAAATAATGGTGGTGATGCCGTAAGAAATTAGACCAGATACCAGCCTACGGAATGTCAGGTATCACTTTGTTTTTCCTTTGTTACAAAAACTATCATACAAAGACTAATATTTAACTTTTTTGACCGAGATAACTCGGGTTAGTAAACTAATATTAAATCTATATGCTTTTATACCAGTAAAAAATTAAAAATTGAACTTAAAAACTACATATTTTGTTTTGTTTCGTTTTCTTGTATTTAGTAATAAAATAAAAAAATGTGATGATTTTTTGCAATTTTTTTTAAAAAAATTTGTAAGGGAAGGGTTAATGCTTATTTTCATGTTTTATTACACAAATGGTCTTTTCTTCCTGAATGTTCCATATTATATATATATATATATATATATATATATATATATATATATTTATGATATGTGTGTAAATGTTATGTGTGTGTGGTGTGTGTATACACATTATATATATTATCTGAAATTTTTATGTAGGTTTCATCGGTTGATGAAAAAAATACCTTTAACTGTTAGCACTTTTATGTACTCTCAGTTTCAGAGTTTGTACGTTATAAACATCACACGAATAAGTGAAACTGGCTCAAGTAAAATTATTTGAAATATAAAATATAATTTTTCTTGTTCTTATATTAATTGCAAGTATTAATATAAATTTTCTATTATGGATTTTTTTTAAGAGTGTTTGTATTATTGTATGTTTTAATATTTAAAACTTAAAAGGCCAGCTAGATGTTAGCATAATTTTTTCATCTATATTTGTAATTATACTTTTCATTTATTTGAATATGAAACCGCTATTTTGATTTAGGAAGAGTTTTATCTATAAGAGAGTTGGAGTATAATGACCTTTTTTTAAAGGGAGAAACCCCAGTTTTAATCCGAAAAATATTTCAGGATGAGATAAATTGTCTTTTTATGAATGTCAATATAGAAACACATTTTTATGCTATTCTTTTGTTCTCTCTTATGTGGGCTAATCATGTATGTCTCATTTTTTATTTTTAAAATAGTAAATAATTTCTTTTATTGGAATGGGTTGGATAATTTGTCGCTCGTTCCTCAAGATGAAAGTTAATTCAAATTGAACTTACGACCTGAATTTAAATCCGAACAGTTACTGCAGGCATCGACTTTTGAGATGGGAATCGAACTCATGACTGTTGAATTTTAAACCATACCTGAGCTACATATTCGTAGTTTCGTTTGAGAATGTATACAATGAATGTTGTGCTCTACTGTTTTTGTACAACTGTATATTTATATTATTATATTTGAAATTTATACATATTTTTTACAAAATTCAATTTAAATAGTTCTCTCTATCAGCAAAAGTGATTTTATTATATAGGTATGCTATTAAAAAATAAACCACTCAACGGTTCTAATATATTGATTACAAATATCAAATCTAATTTTTAAAGGGTAAATATCAGAAGCAACATATCGTACAGGTATTTTTTAAATACCATTTACGTTTTTGAACAAGTATGAAAAGAATTGCCTGTAATTTTAATTTTGATGAATTCTATATTTCAAAATGGAAATTTATTCTCTTTCTTGAATTCAATATTCAGGTTTTTACATTACATAATTTTTTATATTATATCACTTTAATACAGTTTCGATTTTAATTTTACCCATTCTTAACATCTATATCAATGTCAAAATATGAATTTTCTCAGATTCAAAGAAGGAAACTAGTGAAGATTTTTGTTTTAAATGGAACAGGAAGAACGAGGGGATTTCTGCAATTGTTATTGTCACAGATGTGACATAATCTAAGCTACTGAAATTTTCTTTCCGTTTACGTAAATTTGTATTACGGATTTTACTGTCATCTTATTGTGAAAACGATTAATGAAATCATCCAACAGAAATTTATGTAACACGTAACACTCCCAAAAATGTCCACCTTCAGGGTCAAATCTCCCCTTCGAAGGGAAATGGTCTGTTCCAGTCTATTGATTGGATTTTCGTGCCTTGCGAGAGGAGGAAGCTCTAGCTCTTCTGCTCGTTACTATTTTTTACTCTAAAAATGCGCGCCTTTTTTCCCTTATGCCTGCTCCATCTTATTTATTTTTGATCCGCGAATTTTGATGTTTTATTTAATCGCGGAAGAGCAAACAAAAAGGGGTTTGATTTTTAAGGATAGGATCCCCCTTTGGTGAAAGGTTGCGCAGTTCGACTACTGCGCAGTGATCTAGGTCCTTCGAAATCGATGTGACCATATAGTTGGCTAAAGTATTTAATATCTCCTTTAAATTCGCCCAATTGGTGGTGGAGGTTAACTCTGGATAATTACTCTTTCATTCCTTTTATAGAGCGCTTTAATTTATGGAGTAAATTTTTATCGTTCTTTGTTGCGGGCTTGTAGGTTATATCTTCATTCTTTCGAATTTTAGAATATTTCTCACTCAAAAAAGCTGCTGTAATTGCAGAATAATCTGGGAAATGTTCGATTGCATTTGTTAATAATATAACTGGAAATCACACAATATCTCTTCCATGAATTCACCATTCCGTGATGTGTTAATAAGTGCCAATAAAACTACTGCAGGGCTCTTAGCCTTAATACTCATAACCTTTGTAAAATCCCATCTGGAAAATATGGCTTCCAGAAGTATGATTTTTAGCCAATAGTAGAAAAAATATCAATTATATGATTAAGAATTAATTTGTGTTTCGTTGAGTTGAGTTCTCTTTTACACTCCAAAATGTTAAATGTCAACTACCTTCCAGAACGGTGTAATATCTTTTAAAGGTTTCCATTTAAATGCCTTCTTTGTTCATTGCCACAAGTTTTTCTTTTAATCGTTATTCTCCGAAATTTTAATCTCAACATTCTTTTTTAAAAATTCCATTCGTATTAATTATCATTCTATATGAACAGTATGGAACAATTCGGTGTAAATTTGGCAAAATTTGCATCAGTTTTCCCCTAGTCGAAGGAATTTTACACGTGTACCAAATGAAAAATAGTTTCGTAAAATTTAGAGACCTTTAATCTCTAAATAAGAGAAAAATTTAGAAATTAGACATTATTGTAATAGTTTCAGCTGTTATTATAATTGAACTTGGTTTATTCAACTGTATATAATTGTTAGGCTTAAATCTTTTGGATTATATATTTCTTATTAGTTACAAAACATTTCGTAGTATTACATGCTTGAATGTATTATATTTTAATACAAAATATTATGTGCACGAATCCTAAATGCGCTATTCAGTGACAAATAACGTGATCTTTTGAAAAAACTTTAAACATTTTTAATATTAATTTAAACATTTTCTATGCATAAAAATGTTTAAATTCTCATACTTCACCAAAGGGAAAGAACGTAGGATAATCTTGAGTATCATATATATATATATATATATATATATATATATATTATTATTTTACTCTTGCACCACACACACAAATAATACCTAAATTTTTAAAAAATACTAAAATTTTTAATGAACTTCAGCACAATAAATGAAAAGTGAACTGCTCAAATTAGAAAATATTTCCAATGAGAACATATAGAAAGAGCAAAGGAAAATATTAGAGATAGTGTGGAATAAGTACAAATGGAATTTGATAAGAACAGGAGAAATTCGAAGAAAGAAAGGGAATAGATATTGAGAGATAAAACTTATCCTTTCTCATCAAGGAACAAGAAAAAGTCGTTTCGAATTCTCCTACATTCATGCAAGAGGCCAAATTTTTGTATATATGTATATATATATTTGCTGAATTTTTGAAGTAAAAATTCTATTTTCTGTTAGTCAATGAGGATGGATGCTTGTTAATCATATCCAATTTTTTTTTTTATTTAATTTTAATAGAAGCATAAATAGATAAGATTTCTATTAGATAACGATAACGATTCTATTAGATAAATAGATAACGATTCAACTGTTATTAGTTATTGCTAAATTTTTTTTTGGCTTATCTGATTAAATAAAAAGCCTAGTTGGTTATGTGTAACGAAAAAGCTTAAAACGATTTTTATTTTTGTAAAAAAAAAGCTTAAAACGATTATTTTGATTTAATTTCGATTTGCACCGTATTTATATTTTAAGAGGCCCTTTCGTAGATATATTACTAACCAAGCCCACACACATTAGGTTTTTATAATGGGCGAATGAATGGAAGATCACGCGTTCACTTATAGCCAATAATAGTTAATTTTCTGCATACACTTCAGTCGGGGTGGTTGCCTGGAAATTTCCCATGTTTCTTTCCCTACCCACTATCTATTAAAAGCTCTTCCCTATGAAAACGGGATCCAACATGGAACTTTCCATTCAGAAAAGAGTAGTCTAACTCATAAGCCAAGTTCTGACCAAATGCTTATTTTAAAATCAAATATTGAATCACGTGATTTGTGACCTATTTTCTATTCAGCGCAAATCTACCCATTGTTCGTATATTAGGATTTTTTTGGACTCTGAACAGTGAGTGAATAAAGAGTAATGACAATTTTTTTTTTTTTTTTTAACTTTAATATCTTCGGCAACACTTTTCCTTTAAATTAATTACATTTTGTCGATGAAGTAAATGAATCGAAATTAAGTTCTATTCCTATTTTAAAAAACATCATGAATTCGTCAACGATATTCTTTTTAACATTTACTTGTAATTACATTTTACTTTAAAAATCTTAATTTGTTTTCCGATTCTGGCTTATAATTCGTGCGTAAAATCGTGTGTGTGTATTTATATTTATATCCTTCTTTAACAATTTCCGCCACCCCCACAAATTTTTTTCTAAAATTATAAACAGTTTATTTAACATTTTTTAAAAACAATAAATATACATTTGAAATTTTAAAATAAGAATTTTAATTTGAATGTTACTTAACGGTGTGCGTGATATGAATTTGAATGTTTATATGAAAACATTCGATTCTAACTCGTATCGCTCAATTCAAAGAAGATAATTCGCCATGATGTTTTTTGTTTTATTATATACATACATAAGAATTTAATTCCAATTAGTTTTATAAATTTTCATTTAAGAAAATCTTTTACTCAACTAAAAATTAAATACAAGAATTTTTCTGTCAAATTTCTATTAAATAATTTTCCAATTTCTACCTAATTAAAACTAAATTGGGCCAGAAAACTTTAATTTTGTTCTTAAAATTCTGACAGGAACGATTCATTTTGGATGTTAGCCATTTTTTTTTATTAAGTCTAATAATTATTATGAGTGAGTGTTTTCCGTTTATTTTATTTATTTATTTTTTTTTGTGTAAGTGTAGTTGTTCTTTAATTATTTCTTTTATTTTTTACAATGATATCAAAGAATTCTAAAAAGTTTTTAATAAAAGTTACAATATATTATCAGTTTTAGTTAAGTTACAATATATTTATCAATAGAATATTTATTCCCCCATTTTTTAAAAATTCAATAAATTATTCCCTATTTTTATAAACTCACTATATTATTCCCCTATTTTTATAAATTCAATTTCAATTACAAAAGTTCTCTTTTGCCATGTTTATTCTATAATATCTTAACAAAATAATAATCCTCTGTCATTTCAGTCATAAAATGTTATATACTTAATTTTTCGACAAATTTTTTTATTTGTATTTAAATTCTGTACCTTGCTAAACAACTAACTTTGCCTTGTCAGCATTTCCTGGTAAATTAATTTTCAATAGATGACATTAGTTGTGACGTCATATTGTTTCCAAACATTTGCTGTTAAGCGTCATTTATCATTGAATCTGCCATAGACTTAGGTGATAGATTTTTAAATTGTTATTTTTGAAATTGATATTCATTATGTAAGGATAACGTGTTTGTTAAAACTTTTAACCTTTTGTTTGCTTAACCTTTGATTCTCGCCAAATTGTAGTCACAGTTAATCACCAAGCTGGGCTTATTTCCAATCGTATTCTGGTTGCAATAGAACAATTTATTGTTCTGTGCCAACAAAAATCACCAATAAAATCGATAGCCAAACAAAAATCTGCAAGTTTTTCAAGAAGGCACTCTTAAATACAATATTAAACAAATGTTTACATTGTATTTGTTTGGAAACATGACGTCACACTAATGTCGTCAATTTCTTTTCTTTTCCAATCTCTCTTTTTTGAGTTATTTTCAATTCTAACGCTTACGCCATGACTTAATAATTTTATTTTCAATAACCTAGCTGCATTAGAAATCTTTAATACGTATTTTAAATATAATCAAACAACAATTTTAAATTAATATTTGTAAAAATAATCATACATTTTTTTAAACACCTCTAATTACATCAATATGATTTTCGCTCTTAACTTTCGCTTTCTATTTTTATTTTCAAATTATAATTATTTATTTTTCTTTCGAAAACGTCATGAATACTTCATTTGTGTTGTTTATTTTTTAGAATCTTTACACTCATGGATTAGAAACACCTTCAACTTGCCCTTAGTTCCCCTAATGAGAAAGGGCGAGTTTTATTTCTTTCCTTTCTCAATCATTTTGTTCTTCGTATTTCTCCTGTTTTTAATTTCTATCTTTACTTATTTATTACTCTATTTCCTTTGTTTTCGTAATGTTTCGTCTTGTTCTTATTAGAAACTTTTCTTATTTCTTAAAGATCTTTTGTGTAACTCAGGTTATTTTATTTTTCTCTTATTTATGCTAATAAAAGATTTAACTTTTTGTAAATTAACTCAGTTTTATTTAACTTTAACCGTTTATCTATATATTTTGGCGGTTGGAATTCGAACGATGTCTGTGCGTGAAAGATTTGTGGCATTGAATCATAAATGTTATTTACGACCTCATGTTATTTGTAAGATGTAAGTCAGAGAATTTTTTCCTCTTTCAAAAATATGATGACGTTAAATATAAAAGTAGAAAAAGTCTGATGGTAAAGTAAGCTCTTGGAAATGAATTTGTGATGAGAGGCATGCAATTCTATAATAAGAACATCGATTTATTGGTTAGACTTTATTTTCGTTTAGTTTTCAAAAATCGTTAACCTCACTTTTACGAATCAGATCGAAAAATAACGAATTCTTGTGAGGTCCCTTCCGAAACGTAATTACTGACGTACAACTGCACTCCTTAACCATTTGACATTTAGATATTTTCTTTGAAGTGTGGCATTGCTTGAATTTTTTTAAGGTCGTTCGTGAAAACTATTTTATTTTACCTATGCCCTGTTGTTTTTCTATTCATTTACTCTTAGAATATTTTTGCTTTGTATATATAGCAAAGATATATAGTTATATATATATATATATTAATAATTTTACTTACAATTTTTAGATATTTTTTTTAACCTGTATGTTTTTATTTTCGATTTTTTAATTGATATTAATTTTGCAACTTTTATTTATTGGAATGTGAAGGAATAGTTTATTAGTGTATTGTTTATTCTTTAGTATCTTTACACAAATGAATTTGAATGCGCAGAAATTCCCATAAAAATTGCAATTGAGAATTCTAACAAAGGAGATAGTTCTTCCTCTGGATCATATATGGAGTGAATATCTCCAATGCGTAATCTTACTCTTGATATTTTACGCTTCCCAAGAATGTTTCCGGCCAAAACTATTGCAACATGTTGCCAACCGCAATGGCAAAAACTATTCAGCTTGTTTTCACAAATCAAAACACGCTGAATAGTTTTTGTTATGCTTTGCCATTTTTAATGTGTTTTTTTTTTTTTTTGTAAAGCTGAAAGAAAGAAACGTAGGCTTTTATATTTTAAACTTTTAACATTTATCAACGTTTTTGATTTTAAGTGTATGGTAGGTAATTATGAACATAATTAAATTTTCTATAGTGTTCAAAAATGAGAATTTTAAATTACAGTGCTTTTTTTTTATGAGAACAGACTATTTGATTATGAAAATACGATTTTGTCATTATAAAGGGAGATATATGTGTGATGACGTAATTTATTTTTTGTTTTGATTTCGCCTCATTTCCTTAAAATAACCAATTTCAATGTTGCAAAAATTATGCGAATGAAATTCATACATACATACACAGGCGAGGAGGAGGGGGTGACTACAAGTTTTATATATATAAATATATATATATATATATATTTTTTTTTTTTTGTTACTGATTTATCGCGATGTTTTAAGTTGTTTGGGTTCCTTATGAACTTTTTTTTTTTGTCACCAGCTTAATAGTTAAATCTCAATTTATTGCCATTGATTTTACTTCAGATGAAAACTTATGAGTTGATGTATAAAAGAATGACCCATAATAAATTAAAAGAGAGCAACTTCTTATAGTAGAAATATAGGTAAAAATTAGCGGTCATCCTTGGCGACTTTTTCAAAATTTCGCCATTTTGCACAAACGAGATCTGAAAACAAATGAATATTGAAATATATTCTCTATGTGAAAAAATGCTATTTGTCGCCCAAATGTGGAAAAATTGCGCCAAGGGTGACCGTATAGTAAATTTAATCCGAAATATGGCTTATATTTATTTATGGAGAAACTTTATGGCTGTATCCCATTGTACGGTACACTATTTTTATACAATTGATATAATTATACAATATAAAATTAATATAATTATATAATATAAAATTACATTATTTTATACAAATAATATAATTTTATACAATATTATATACAATTAATTATAATTGTATATATGCGTTCCATACTAGGAGCGTACCGTTCACTGGGAATTTACCAACTTTATTTCCTGGAATATTGATGTACGTATACAAGGAGTGCATTTTTATATAATTATGAAAAATCGATCCTCAGTTGTGGGCATCACAAAATAGTTGAATTAATTAATTCTTATTATGATGGAATAAAGCTTGTTTCTAAATTTAAACGAATCTTTACCTTTGGAAAATGACTGAAATAAAAAAAATTCCTTATACGCATTTATGACAATTTGTTACTCTGGGTGATAGGTGCTTAGGTTTCGATTATTACAGAAATTTTGTTATTAATTTTTTTAAAGAGCTGTCTTTTCATGATACTCATAGTTTTATGGATTCAATGTATTGTATATTAGTTTGCACAAATTTTTTGGCTACGCTTATATATACACTTACTCTCTTTGTTGATTACTTGTTATCATACATTTAAAGAAGCAAATCTTGAGGATTAATGTAACAAATTTTACGATGAATAGTATTTTTTTTATCTAAAATTTTGAAAATAGTGTAAAATAAAAGATGATTATACAAGCAAATTCTAATTAAGTAATTATTTCAATAAGATTTTGTGTTTGTATTTAAAAGTAATTTATTTCTTTACTTATAGAACACTTCATAATTTCACTTCATTGCAATAACTAAATACAGTATTTAGTTATGTACGAAAAGATTTATGGAAGTTGAATTCTTTTGAACTGTGTTTTTTTCTTAACATAAATTTTTGAGAAAAGAATAAAAAATTCTCATTGAGTCATTGATTATTTAATATAAAAATTTATAAATCGTAAAAATATTTTGAAAAAAATTTTAAATGCAATTTTATTAATAAGTAAAAATTTAAAGTGTCATTTTATTAATCATTAAAAGGACAGAAACTTGTACATAAGTAAAGTTGAATTTTAAAAAAGTCATTGAAGTGATCTGCTGATGTCCATAATTTCCTAGTATTGTGATAATCCAACATCAAAAATTTTTTCAGCAGTTAGAATTTCTTTAAGTATAAAAATTAAATGACACGTATTTATAGTTTCTATGTAATAGTTTTCTTTTATTCAATTTAACTAATGTTCTTGATATTTATTCATAATTCACTCTCTACATTTTCGGAAATATATATTTATTTCACAAAAAGAAATTCAATTGAAAATAAAAATAACGGAAAAATGCCTAATACTTTTTCAGTAAAAAATAATATTATCTGAGAATCATATTTTTTATGATATTTAGCTATTAGTATGGCAAAAGGTAGATATGAAAATCTTAAGTATTAGTTTTGATACATAATTAATTAAATATTGCAGTTTAAAATTAAAATTTTATGAAAAATTAATGATAACTAACAATTTTAATATTTTTAAATAAAGACTAAAAAAAATAATATCCGTTCCTGTGATGATTTTAAATTTACTAATTAATATATCAATAGGTATGTTAATTAGTAAATTCAAAATCATGCGATTTGAAACGAAATCCGGTTGAAGTAATAACTGATAGGAATAATCAGATGGATAATACTGAGCAACAACTAAAGGATAACTCAAAAACTAGCACCACATGTTTGAAGGCAGGAGAACTCTGATTATCTTCATCTAAATAAATGAAACAAACATATTTGAATTTGGTTTACCTGAATCTATAGTTGGCCTAAATTTAAAATAAAATAAAATAAATCTTTTAAAAAAAATTTTTTTATAACGAAAAGCATAACCATTATTTATAATACTTAAGTGTGAAAAAAAACTGACAAATTTTCCATTTAAATATCACCATAGTGTGTAAAACAATGGAAGCATTGTTTATAAACTGACTTTCAAATAAATTAGGTATTAAAATTATGCAATGTATATTGTTGAAATCAAAGAAGTAATCACTAAAACTTAGAAAAAATTCTCTTTACTTAGACAAGAATCAAGTTTATTTTTGCTTCGTAATAGTACAAGGGTGGTTTGTGCTTTCATTGGAAAGTAAGCTCTTTCCACCTTTATGCAAGTTATGGGTTCAAAAGCATGAAATTCTTGATGAAACATATCTGCTTTTCCCCTGACCACCTCAGAACTATATTTTGATGATTGAGGATTTATTTTTGAAAGAGATATCCACAATGAATTTAGGCAAAGAAGCTATTTTATGTTTATTATTGCATAATGAATCCTGAATTAAAAAATAGTTTTATTTTCCTCTTGTATATATATAATCATTCTAAATTTGAAAATTAGGTTTAAATGCTTTCAGAAAAATTATTAATAAATGTTATTTTATTTTAAGGTTATTTTTAAGTATAGATGTGAAAGCCTATATTAAATCAAACGCTAATGCGTGCCACATCTGATAATACTTATGAAATATAGAAAATACATGTAGTACGATATCATTGTGATGTTTTTCCAATTTAAGAAAGCTATTTTTTAAATACATAAACTAACCTCTATGGCCCGACAGCCCATCAAGAGGCCAAGGGCTGTCATGAGTGAAGCATGTATAATGTTTAGGTAGTCAGCCTAATGTGAAACCCCCAGTGTTTAGCTCTCAACCATTATTGGTACTCAGTTTTATAGACTCCCTGAAGGGATGAAAGGCTGAATCAAATTTGCCCTGCCTGAGGGAAGAACCTGGGACCATACGTTGAGTGCGCAAAATGCTACCACTGCACCCCATCAGGTTTCTTTTAAATACTTACCCATATGAAATAACTAGCAAAATAAGCAATTCATTTTTTGTTTTTAATCTAAAAATTTTTAAATGTGCAACTTTGAGGAAAGTTAAAAATTTTTTTCCTTTCTTTTCTTTTGTGTGTGTGTGTATGTTTATAATATCATAGTGTTAGATTTTCGACTAATACAAAAGTGAATAATTCTTGTTAATTAAGAAATTATAAATGACATTTGTTCATAAAAATTTTATTTAGCATATCTCAAACACTAATATCTTTTTTATATATATGAAATTTTAAGTTTTGTAATGGAATAGTCTTTTAAATCTTTGACTGTATTTATAAATGACGGTCAACTAATTAATGTTTTTACTTTTATAAAATAAGCTTCATAATGTAAATAAAAACGTTCTTTAATAAGTATCTTTATAAAATGAACAAAATGTTCTTAGATTTACAACTTTGCTTGAATGGTAAAAAAAATTTAAATATATTTAAAAATCCATTATAAAAAAATTGCAAATGTTATTGGTACATTTAACATTTATTGTACCATAAATTTTTTTAAAAATAGAAGTCATCTTTGGTGCATGCTTTTATGTAATGCATATTGGTTTTTAAAATGTTTAAAATGCTTATGCCCTTAAATAACTATTTAAATTCTCAAAAAAAAAACAACAAAAATCTCATAAAGAAATATAAAGTATAATAGTTAAGAAAGGAATGTAAAAAATATTTGGAATCCTTTTAAAAAAGAGAAGTTATTTTTCAAAATAACAAAACAAATTAATCTGATTTTATTCACATAAAAGTACTATTTAATAATTTTCATTTGAAATTTAATATTTAAATTAAAAATATGGTTTGACAATTTTTCTTTATTTTTATTGAGCATATATTTGAAAGAATAAAGTATACATGCTGATTGTATGATGTTTATTTTAAAACTTTGAAAACACTAGAAAATAAATTTAAATCTAATTTAAAATCGAAAATTAAATTTTTTGTCAATGTTTGTAGGTTATTGAATTTTGTAATCTATGTGAAGAGCTGTTTCTTATTTATTAACCTTTTTATATATTCTCTTTATAAACCTAAATATTCTTTCTGAAAGTTATATACTTAATTGGTACAGCATATCATGAAAATGGAGAAATAAGTATCAACTAGTATCCCATATTAAGCCAACCAGACTATTGGTGGCAAAATAAACTGAAACTGTTTTTCTAGAATTTCTTTTAAGCTTATTTTTTCTCTTCTGTTTCAGATTCTAAAAAAACAATGACTGGAGCTGTTGCATCCCAAAACATGGCATCTGTATCAGGGGTCGGGCAGCCTTCTGATCCCATGAGTGCTCTAAAGAGTATGGCTGGACAAGGAACTGGAACAGTGACCATTCAATCACAGCCGGGTCAGACACAAATGACTACTTCTCTTTTGAGCTCTGGTGGCACGATCAGTCAAATGCCCACTCCTCCGCAACCCCAAATTCAAGTGCAGTCTCTAGGACCTGGTATTACTCCAACAACTGGTCCAAATGTTGTGGCATCTTCCATTAATCCACAAGGCATGAGTCCTATGGTTATGCAGCCTACTAGATGTAAGAATCTTCTAAAATTTTGGTTTTAATTTTGAAGAATATCTTTTTAATTATTAAACTTTGCATAGAAATTTTTGTTATTTCATAGAAAACTTTTTTTTTTTCAATAATTGTATGCATTTATACATACATAAACATATCCTGCCTGTATATATGTCTAACATGATTCTATAACTAATGGATAATTCTACCATTTCTCTTTTTTTCGGAAAAAAAAAAAAATTTCTTGTTGAAATTTTATTCTTTAAAATATATTTTTTTTCATTTTTTATTTAAAGAATTCTGCTGAAAAGAGCTTACAAAGGGATATAAATTAAATATGCATGTTTAGACTTAATTGAATCTTGATATAGCTTGAGATGATCACGGCTACAACAAAATATTTGTTGAACTTTATGAATCACTTGCATCCACTGTAGTTAACAACACCTTCATTACACAAAATATTTTAGATAATATTTCCAAGGTTTTAAAATATTGATAAATGGTTTGCACAATTATTTAACAAAAATTAAAGAGATTGCTAGAGGTTATAAGTGATTATGTTAAAAAATTTAATTAACTGAAAAGAATGTAGTATTTTAGATTGATGTACATACTTTAGAGCATGCCAACTTTTCTTAAAAGATTTGATTTTGAAAGTATAAAATTGCTGTATCAAAATAGCTTTTATTTATTAAAAAGAAAACACTTTAACCGAGCTCTTAGAAGCTCTCATCAGAAGCCATCTCCATAGTAATTTATATGTAGGTGAAAATTATCTTTACCTGAAATAACAGATATTAAAAATACCAGTTAAGTATTCTCATATCTGTAAGTCCATATCGATGTCTTAAAGTATTTAATTTTTATTTTTAAATTGCCATTTTTTATAAAGAAATTGTTGATGCATTCAGCAGAAATTAATTTTACCCAATTTAGATGATTTGATATTACAGTTACATTTAGAATATTCAGTTAATACAACAGAGTTTTACTTAATACTTGGAATATCTTATTCTGTTTTGATAGGCAAGGATGAAATGTAAACTATAATTTAGTATGCAAAATTTTAGACTATTCGCCCAAAGAAATTTCCATGGATTATACACCGCTGCGGATTGTGCAACACTTTTTTTCCTTTTATTTGTGAAAAAGGTTGGGCATATTATCCGCTACTGCAGATTTTATTCAGAAAAATACTGTAATTATCAAAAAGGTTATATGGAAATAGATTTTTATTTTTTTGTGGGAAAAGTTTAATATACCCTTGCAAAAATGTCCCTGGAGAAAAAGATACAAAGAAAAACAGCAACCATAAAAGAGTAAAAATAACCATAGAAATGAAACATGAAATCATGGAAAAGTGAGAATGAGGTGTAAGTGTGGCTAATCTAACACGCACATACAATTAGCCTATATCCACAACTTTCACTATCCTTAAAAGCAATAAATGATTAAGGCAATTGATACTTATCAGGGAGTAACAAAAATGTCTGAACAACCTTTACATATTCTTGACAACATTTAAAGGTTACTTCTTATATGCATAAACAAAAAGCAATCATTTATGAGAAGGTGAAAAGGATTTTTACTGATCTTGTAAATAAGACACAAAATCATCAATGACAGAGAAAAAAGTATTTAAGAGAAACCATGGGCGATTCAAGACATTCAGCAGAACTGATATCTACATTGTTATGATGCACAGTGAAGGCAAGTTCTGACAAAAAGCAACCAAGAACTTCATTGTTGATTTCAAGAAGATCATAGATTCTGAAAGTTACTTTCTGTAACAAGTTTCTTATTGTAACAACACTGTTTTCTTCTAGAAAAAGATGTGCTGAAATAAGTGTATGTAAGAACACAAGCAATTGTATTGACCGTCTAAAGCCAATGAAAGACTGTCTTACATTGTTACCTTACATGCTATTTGCAAATTAAGCCATTGTGTGTTTACCCTTCAGGAATTCCTTGAACTTTCAATAAATACAAAATCCAGAAGAGCAGGCTAAATGTGGTGTGAGAGTCTAACAGAAAGGCTTGGATGACAAATGGCCTTTTTACTGAGTAAATCAAAAAGGTTTTAGATCCTTTTGTGAAAAAATATTTACCTGAAAGGAATTTATCACTCCATATCTTTCTTCAATGAATATTACTTCTGCCCAATCTCAGCCTAAAAATAGCTTCCATGAAGTTCATCAAGATCTAGATTTTAGCTTCCAACCCCATTTCATTATTCCATCTCATAAACTTGCAAGTTTTTTCTAACTTTAAGAAGCTTTATACCAAAGTGCTGTTCAATCATTGTTTTCCTGTGACTGAAGAAACACACCTCACCCTCAGAGGGCTTTGGTAAAATCATTTCCACATTGTTGCCTGCCTCAAGTAATTCATAAGCTGTGGGAAGGGGTTGTCTGGGCAATCCTAACGTCTGCTTGGAAGAAGCATTGGCTTAAGAGTATTGTTGAATGGGACTATGAGGAACTAAAGACAATACCTATACCTGTGGTTAACAATATTTTGTGTCTTTGTCCACTGTCATGTGATTTTAGGTTGGTAACAGTGATATTAAAAATCTTGTTGAAGAACCAAACCAACAGCTGACCACTGAAGAGCTTATGGAGTTGCTTTGTATTTCACATCAAAAAGTCTTGGGAGAAAATTTGTCAGAGGAGGAGGTTGGTTGGGTTTTGTGGCACAAGGTCCAATAAGGACAAGCTTTGCCAATCAGAGGAGGTAACAGAAAATCAACAATCTTCTCACAAAATAAGAAAAAAATGCTGAAAGCTTGGGAAACTGCTACTTCTTACATTGAGAAGTTCCCTCCTAATAAGAAAGTAGCTATGTGTGCTATAAGTTAATTAATGATAATAATGTGTTACATTTTGCAAAGTTCTGAAGAATTAGCAATTTACAAATAACTCTGGATATCTTTCCGGAAAAAGGTAATTTGATACATATCGTAATTATTATGATTCTCTCTTTCTCCCCTGCAAATTGAATTTGCATTCCAGGTGGGTTCAATCCGCAATTGGAAAAGATGAAGATAATTCATTCTCTTTAATAATATGTAAATGAATTTCTTTAAACAATGTTGTACCTAACATTTGTGAGCATTTTTCAAAATGAAATGCATTATCGAACTTTACATTAATTTATACGAGGAAAAATAATGTGTAACAAGTATTTCTTGTTACAAGCATGTTTCTGGAACAAATTATGCTCGTTAAGTGAGATTTCACTGTATTAAAAATTTGTTACAAAATTTCAACGTTCTTGGTAATATATTGAAACGAAAGAGAAAGTATGTGAAATATTCAGGGATTCCAGACAAATAATGTTGTTTATACACTTATGAACATCTGCATATGTGTGTATTTAAAGAAATTCTCTTTCACATTTGTCTGTTTTTGTTAATAAAAATCCATATATGCTTATAATAATGCAAATAAAGAATGTATTTTAATCAAAGTGAATAATTTGTAATTTGTGTAACATTTTTTAAAAATAATTATTTTACTAATATTTTTTTTTCATCTTATGTATTTTTAAAATAAAAAGAGATATTATTCAGAAATTTAAAATTTTTAAAAATTTAATGATTTGATATTTTTTTAATTAATTAACTATTATATACAAAGCAACCTGCAAAGTGCTTTCATTATTTGCATTCTCTTGATATAGTTGTAAAAATAAGTAAGTTACTGTAATTGAATATTCTTTCCAATCATATAACATATATCTTAAATTCTTAAATATCAGCATTATTATATCAGCTCTGACAGAGAATTACTTAGCTGCCTGAAATTTCTTTTGAGGATTTTTTAAATATAAACTGATGAGGGATATGTATGGAAGAAATATTGAATAAATGACTAAGAAGAAAATGGTGTAGTGCAAAACATTTAGTTGAATGGGTAACAGGACAAAGATTTTTTTTTCTCACCCCCCCCCCTCTCTCTCTCTCTCTTTTTTTTAAACTGTTTTTATAGATTTACAAAAATGAAAGAGTGTAGGTTTTAAACAGGAAAGGTTAAATGATTATTTTTCTTCAATAAAAAAAATTATTTTAATTTTTTTTATTCAAAGAAGTATTATTTTAATGGAGGAATCTTATTTTGCATATGTTTTTATAGTGCATTCTAAATTATATTTTTCTAATAGTATTTTGTTTATAAAGAAAAAGTAGTCAGAGAGAGAGGGGGGGGGGGACACAGGTCCTAACAATCTAATATATTACTCTATTTTACAAACTGTTTTACCTTTCCTTACAAGACTTCAGTTGTACATTAAAATACAGTAGGCAAGTCATCTACTTTATTTTGATGTTTGCTATTATTTATATTCAATCATGTCATTAAAATGTGAACAAGGACGAACAAGTGAACAACACGCGCTAATGGTTTGAATATTTTTGTGGTCAAATTTGGTTATAAAATTGATGAATTACCATATATTATATAATTTTTTTATGAATTTGTATTAGTTTTTATAAATGAATTTTAATTTGACTATATTTATAGAGTAGAAAAAGTTATAAAAAATATGATATGTTTAAAAAATATAATGCAAGCAATAATATATTTGCATGTATGCAGTTTGTTATGAGAATTATAAAGTAAATGTATTATTTTGTGTGTACTACTTATTTATTGTATTCTGCATCATATCAAGATTGCTTTTGAAATTCCAATTTTAAGTTAAACATTTCTTTCATTATTTATTTAATAATAAAATGTATATTAATTGTTAGTAACATTTTAGTTTTAGGACCTGGAAATGTTCTAACCTCTCAACCAGTGCAGCAAAGACCCATGTTAGCTCCTCAGTTAATTCAAAAATTTCGACAGCAAGTACAAGGTCCCCCACCAAATGTTACCAGTACACAAATTGTAAGTTTTGTTTTATAACATTTAGCTTTATAAAAAAAAAATATTTTAATATAAAAGATGACAATCTGTTGCATAAATTCTGATCTGTAATGACTTATATTAAGCTAAAGTAATAGTAATATTCTGTCTTCCCAGCAAATGCAAGGAAGTTTCAATGAGTCAATGTTCATGCAGTCACAACATAGCCCACTGTCCACTCAGTTCCAAGGTCACAGTCCTGCACCTGCTAATGTTAGTGATCACAATTTCTTTCTAATATTCTTTTATTTTTCTCATTTCTGTGTGAAACTTTAACATTTCTTTCATGTTTTTTTTGTTTTATTTTATATTTTAATTTTAATATGCTTCTGTTGTTTTTATTATTCTTGTTTAAAACTTCATAAGATATTGATTTCATTATTCTTTTAATTTGAACTACATACCTAATCCAAAGCTAATATAATGCTCCTACATTTAATATTTTCTTTAACTAACTATTCATGGAAAGTATTACATTCTTACACAGGCCTTAATTGTTTTTACCACATACAGATATTATATTTTATTGTAAATCAAAATTTTCATTTGAATATCTCCATAATTTAATTTTACTTTTGTTTCTCAGGTAAATCATCTACATTTATTTTTTGTTTTCATATACTTACATAATACATTGTGATTATTTTCCTTACACAACTAACAGTAAAGTAATAATGCTGAACAACACAGCTGAAGTCGGAAACTTAACCTGGAAAATTATATTTACTTCAAAAGACATATATACAGTCAAAATATTTTTTAATGTGTGAATTCTGAATTAAGATTGCTTTTCTTATAAGTACATTTAAATTTTATTCTATGGTGTCAAAAAAAGAAAATAAATAACTCTGTGGTATTATTTACTTTCATGCAAATAATACTACATCAGGGGAAAATATAATAAGATTTTTATGGATGTTCATGCTCCACATTGTTTGTAACAAAATATGAATCTAGTTTAGCTGTGGGAATAGAATCAATAAATGTTTGTCATTTTAAACCATGTTTAAAAAGTATGAATTATTTCAGATACAAAATCAAGGACCTAGTAGCAATCAACCATCTGTTCCTTCACCAGCTGGTCATCATGCTCAGAGTATAGGGTAAATGAAAACTTTGATTTCCTTTCCACAAATCATTTTATTTTGTTTCATTTATTATTTTATTGTACGATATGATAAAAACCTTACTGCATATATCCAGTTAATAAAACTATGTGTTTAATTATTTTACTTATATTTCTTCCAATGTGGAATATTTTTACAAATATGTTTAAAATATTTTCATTAAAAAAATAAACATTAGGAAATCTTAAATAGGATTGAGGATGAGGCATAATATTGGACATTTAGTTGTTACATATGGATTTTCAGTGTTATCTGGATGCACATTTCCTTATTCTAGCCTGCTTAATGCATAATTTATCATATTTACATATGTTGCATATCTATTGTTTTGAGCTGCATTTATTGTTTCACCATTAGAAAGAAATGAGTGAGGGATAATACTCACAGTAAATTCATTAGGAATATCTGTTTTGAGTGTACTTTAGTAAAACAACTTTTATATATATATATATATATATATATATATATATATATATATATATATATATTACTTTTGGAGAGACATTTTTAATTTCCTCTTTGCAATTGAATCTTGCAACTTGCTTTGCAGCAGCCCAAAATTATTTTTAAAATTTTATCAAAATTATATTTAATAAAAGTAAGATAGATTTGTTAGGTATTATTTCCCTAATTAAGATAAATTTCTTAACTCATGTTTTTAAATAAGACTAATTGTTTAGCATAATGACTTTTGAATATATGACTTATTGAATTATATAATTTAAAATTTAATGAAGATGTTTAAATTTCATTGTAAAAATATTCATATGTGGCCTTTATGTTTGAGAGCTATTTATTTTGGTTATAAAAAATATTGGCAAGAAATATATAGCTTCTGTAATGTGCAGTTTAATATTTATATAGATGCATATATTTTTATATTTAAATATATTAACGAAAATTCAGTGAGTTTTTTTTTTTTTTTTTCTAAATCAAATCAAAGTATTGTTAATTAATTTCAATAAAATAAAGTATTAAATTCTTAATACTTAGTTAAAAAAATTGAGCAACAAATGCCTTTATCTTAGTACTACTTAATGCAAAATTTCATTAAAAAAATTTTATCCATTTATAAATTCTTTCATAATTTTTCCATTAAATTATTTTAAATAAAATTAAAGTCTATTATGTATGTCAAAATTTGCAATACTTCAAAATAATTTTTATTAATGTATCACAAAGCATTGTAAAAACTAAATTTAAATTAGAGTAGAATATTTTTAATGTTGTTACTAGCAATTTATATCTTTAAAAATCATTGTAGCTTTATAATGAATTTTGAGAAAATACTTTTTGCCAGTTCTCTTGATTTTATTATGAATTGAAAACCTTAGACCGATTTTTTTCATTAAAATAAATTTATTAAGAAACATACTGACTTTTTTTTGGAAAAAAAAAAATAATAATAATATTCTATATTTACTTCAAATTTTTGAACTATTAGTTACAATTTAATCACTTTTGATACTCTAAACTTCTGAATATCTTGCAATAATTTTTTAGCCCTCAAATGGTTCAGTCTCCTGCAGTGTATGGCCAAAGTCCAAATCCACAAATTGTACCTTCACCGGTAGCCAGTTATAACGTGCGAACTCCTGGAGCTCCCTCACCTGGTAGTGCTTTAAACACACCAAGTAATATGTTAATATTTGCTTTTAATTATATTTTAATCAGATATATAGTTTTATATGTATGCATATCAATATTAGTTACAATCCTAATAACAAAGTCTATAGTATAAAACTGTTTTAGTACTTTTTTTTATTTCTTAATATTTATTCTTTTTTAAAAACTTTTACTAAGAAGTTTATACATCTATTTTTATTTACAAATATTTTAATATGTACTGCTTATTTATTTTTTTTTTATTCATTGGTGATTGTAATGGATTCAGACAAGTATTATGTTCATGTTTCTATTTTCCTTTTCCTAATTTCATTTTATATCAGTAAAATTTTATTTTGGTGCTCAAAATTTATCTTTAATTTATATTTATTTTTTGTATTCCCAACAAGTTTTATGATCAGTGTAAGTTTGCATTTGATATGGAATAAATGTTGCGAATTTTATTCTGAATATTTAAAATTAACATGTTGTGCAAAATTTTATAACTATATTGTTTCTAGAAATACATTTCAAATAATTCTTCTGAAAAAGTATACTTGTTTTGTGTATTATATAAAATGAAAAGATAATACATATTTGTGCTTTAGGATAGTTTTCTAAGATAAATTCTTTTAAATAGTCAATTATGGAATTTGTTGTTATAATTATATTAATGTATACTTAAATGGATTGAAATAATAAATCTTTTAAATAAATTGGGAAATGTCATTAAAAAAATGACAAAGTTGAGAAATAAGAGACAAGGTAAAAGTTATTTTTATTTTGTATGAAGACAGGAAATTTTTATTTACTTAAATTAAAATGCAATTTTTGTATGCTAGGTAATTATTAAATATAATTATAAAATAAAATATAAATAGAAAAGTAACTTTCGATTTTATTAAAATATGTGAATATTTCAGTTTGATTCATATAAATTGCTCTTTAATTATATATGTTTAAATATTTTAATTTTAAAATATTTGTTTAACATTTCTTAATTATATGATAAATGTTATATGATAATCATTTTAAAATACACAAAACTATTTATGAATGGATTTAAATTACAAAAAAATATTCATGTGTGTGAATGGAAATATATTTTAAAATTTATATACTTGATTTTTTTTTCTCCTTTTCCTTTCTTCTTTGTTTTGTTTCGTTTTGTTTCGTTTTCTTTTTTTTTACTCGTATTTTAGAGTACATTTGTTCTAAAAATAAAAACTTGTTCTTACTAACTACTATTATGTATTAAATTCCAAATATATGTATGTTATTACTAGGAACTATCAATATTCAATTACATTTAAAAATCATTAAAATGTATAAAGTTTGTAACACAAAATAATTATATGTCAGGGTTAAAATATTATAATTTAAATTTTTTAGTTTTTATATGGAAAGATAGTTTTTTCTGTTATCATATTACTTATTTTATTCAACAAATTGTGTTTTTAGCTGAATTTTCTGACTATGTTTATTAGCTTTTAGTTAAAGATATTATGATAGGAAAATATGCTTTTTTATTAATTTATTATATATATATATGTTAAATGTCTGATTTTATTGATTTATAAGAAATGAAATAAAATAATTTTTAAAATTGTTGTGATTTATAATATTAGAAGTTAAATTAACTTAAAGTATCATTTTTTATTTAATAAGTCATATTAATTATAATAATTATTAAGTAATCTTTTCATCTAAAAAAATGCAAAATGTTATTTCAGTTTAACATTTAAACAATTTGTCAGCAATGTAGTATCTGAAAAATTGTTTTAAATGTTGTATAACCATGTTATTTATAATCATAATGTAATTTATGAAATTCACTGTTAGTTATATATTATTAATTATAAATGAATTATAAACAAATATCATTATGTTTATCAGTTTCTGCTGGAGCTATACCCAGTCCTATCAATCGTTCACAAGAAGAAGGCTACCTTGAGAAACGAAAACAGCTATCAAAATTTATTGAACCTTTAAAGAGAATGATAAGTCGCATTGAAAAGGATGAAAGTAAGGAAAAATTGCAACAATGCATTCATTTCAGTCACAAATGAAGTTAATAATTTTTTTGTATCTTTTCTAAATTTACGAAAAGAATATTTTTTGTTACACATTATTTACTTGTTTTATGTTATAGTTTTATTCTGAAACATTTTCATTTCTTTAGAATTAAAAAAAAACGAAACCTAATTTACTTCAAAGTTCATTTTTAATTAATTTTTATCTAATTTAACTGGCTTTAATGTAAGATTAGTCTCATTGTTACACATACTTTCTTATTTCACTATTCTGTTCTTTATTATTAGCACCAATGAAGTTTTTATTTAAACTTTATGATTAATAACTTTTAATTGCTAATTATAGTTTTATTTGATAACTAATTGTTTTGTGAAGTTTAATAATATTTAAATGTATTGATTATTTTGCTGTATTGTTCCATTTCATATTAAAGGTAGAATTAAATTTCTCAAAATCAAAATTGGAGTTACCTGTGATTGGTGTTAGAGATCTATGTAACTAATTGTGTCAAAATATGAATATTATATTTAAGTATACACAAAAACGAAATGTTTTATATTTTATTGGACTTGAACATTATTATTAATAATTACATGCAAAACTTAAAATGAAAAGAAAATTCCTGTGAAATATTATTTCACTCATAAAACAGTTGGAAAAAATGAACTAAACTTGACTAAAAAATTTATTATTTAATGTCAATGATGTAAGTATATACTGTTATATATGTTTAATATTAGATTTCAAGCATATCTGTTAAATTTGTTAGGGTGTTTAACTGAGTTATAATTTTATGTGCTAATAATATATTATAATTTTTAATGACAGTAACCATAAAACTATTAAATATTGTCTAAGTCTGAAAAAATATATGCATTTTTTTATGCCAGCATTCAGTTTCATTTATTATATTTTATTCTTTGTGGTATTAAATTTTCATCAACAAAGTTGTTAGCAAACTGCTTACCATTCTCATCAAATCTTAGGAAACTCATTTAATAAATTTATAAAGATTTATATTTAATTTTATAACATGCTTCAATTTCTTCATACACATGATTTAACCTTTATTTTATTTCAAATAATTCATTATATTAATTATTTCTAACTGTGAACTTATTTTGTGGGAGGAAGTTTCTTTTCATTTATTCACATGTATATATAGCAATGTTAAAAAATATTTCTTGCAAATTGTCTATTTTTCTTTGGATTGCATTGCATTGTAACATGTTAATAAGGAATATGGAGTTATTATTTAGATAAAATTAACATACTTGATTGCAACCTTCCATTACTTTTTCTTGTGAAAAGTTAAGAATATTAATGTTTTATATTAAATGTATCTTTCAGATAAAAGGAAAGATTTGAGTCGTATGAAAAGCTTATATGACATATTGACTGATCCAAACAAAAGGTAATTATTCTAAAGTATCTTTAAGGCTGATTAATGTAATTTAAGTGACTTAGATTAAAAATATTTAATGTAAATAAAGTGAAGTTCATGGGTATTATTTTCAAGCCTAAGTTTAATAAATAATCAGTGTTTTATTGTGATCAAACTGTATGATTGAGTGTATCATAATTTAAAAATTTTATTTGTTGCCTAGGAACATGGGAGGTTTTAGTGCAAACTAAATGCTTCCTTGTTGGAAAAATATTTATTATTCCGTATTTTTTTTTTGTTTACTAGTAATATTTTTTTATGAATATTTAGGCACACTATTATTAAATTCAGCAGTATTAAATTTCATTTATTACTTACCTCTTTATAATATATTCTATTTAATTATCTGCTGAGTTATTAAATTAATACTTTATTAATAAAAAAATATACTTTGTTTTTTATTTTACATATTATAAATAAAAACATAAAAAATATTTTATCATCGTTAATATAGTTTGCATTTTAGATTGATTATATGAAATAAAATGTATAATACACTTATATTATTTAATTCATATGAGAAAATAAATTTGAAAATATACTAAATGTTGACAATATATTTGTCAGTTTGAATACTTAAATCCAATATTGTTGTTCATAAGTTTTCCTTAACAAATTGGCAACTTATTTCTTTTACTGTGTTTGGGATTTCGAGTACTTGATTTGTCGAAGAAAGACTCTTATTTGATCATTCTCAGTTACCAGAAATTATTGTTTTTAAAGAATCCATGCTTATTAACTATTTTTTAAAATCAAATGTCACTATTGGTGTGCTTAGAGGGTACAATATCTATTACTGACCTTATCACTTTGTCACATAGATCAAAATTATGAGGTATTTGCTAATGTAAAGACTTAATTGTTAACTAGTAGGTACTTTCTGGAGCAGAAAAGTTTGTTTTTTGACATTTTCTAATTTTTGTTGGTTTTGACGAAGTAAATACTTTTTAGTTATGAAAGCTTGTTTTTCTGTTGAGTATGCTGCCTTAGATAAAATGTTTCTTATTTATTTTAAATTAATATAATTTAAAATTTTTAAAGTATTATTTAGAAGACATTAAAAGTAATTAAGAATTAAAAAATTTTTTTTAGACATTACTGGTTTGGCCTCGGAATAATTCCTATGTGTCTCAGACATTCAATATTTATTTTTTTTATATCAGTTGTCATACCTTCAAAATTTTAATTTTGCATTTTATTTAAATCCGATTTTAATTATTTGCTTTGGTTTTCAACTATGTTGTGTTGAGTAAAGTAAGTTTATAAATTAGCATATATTCACTATATGTATTCTGTAAATTCTAATTTTATAGTATTTGAATTTTTGCAATTTTATTTTGTTGAACTCTGTGTCAGTAAACAATGATAACTATTTTATTTAGTAAATTACCATATTGTTCATTTGAATTAAATATTAACAAACTGTATCACATATATATTAGCAATTATAAATGATTAAGTATTGTTCATCATATTTTGCTTATGTATGTATTTTATAAAAATCTAAAGCTTTTGTCATTCAAAATTAAACATAAAGTTATTATATTTTTCTTATTAGATGTTCCATGGAAGTCCTTTTAAAATGTGAGCAAGTTCTAGAAAAGATGAATCCGGTATATATCAGCTTTATTTATTTTATTTGTGTAAATATGCCTTTTCTTGCAGGCAATTTAAAATATAGATCTTAAAATGCCTTACAATGGCTGTAGGCTGCTCATTAAGCCAGTTGTTGCCAAAGTGATGATCCAGGGACCAGTAGTGTTCTGCAAGAAAATTTTACTGATCCCCCAAAAAATGTGGAATATACTCAATCATCATGTGAAGTTATGTTTTAAGATGCAGTGAAACATAATTCAATTCATACCAATACATGAAAAGTTACAAAAATACTACATAGAATAACACACCATAGTCAATAAGTACTGTAACTGCATTCTTTTAGCTACATGTCTTGTCTCATGTTTCATTTTTCTAATGTTTCATTCTCTGTATTTATCTTTTGTATATTGCTTTTTTACCCCTCTTGAGGGTTATTTATGATCTTAAATTGTAACCATGTGCATATTTTCTTTTTTCTTAACTTTTTTAACAATGTTCTAAGTTTCTTTTTTTTTTATTATTTTAAATTTGAATAAATTAAACTACTGAGTGAAAAATAAGCAAAATAATGCATTTCTTTAGCAATTCAAAAAAAATTGAGAACAATAATAATAACATTAATAGTACTTCTTCTACCCTTGAACAGATCAATAAATCAGACTCTCCACAGTCTTCATCAGGCAACATTAAGAAATTCGTTGGAATGGAAGGAAGAAAATAAATGCAAAGTATCAAGAAAATATCATTCCTTCTAAAAATTTGGATTCATTGAAGAACCTGACACTGAGCTAGATCCATGGCCTCTCTTTGCTGTATGCCCTGAAAGCTTATCTAACAATGCTTTCCAAACATGAAAGACATTTGAATTCAAAACAGCAACATTTAAAAACAATAAATAAATAAATAAAATAAAATAATTAAAAGAATGCATAAAAATTCATGACAAAATCAGACTGTGAAATGCAAGACACTGTAAACGATTGGAGAAGAATTAATAAACACTTGTGAACAGATATTGAGAATGCAGGCTGTTCAGAAATTGAAAGTAATTCCTATGTCTGCTAATATCAAGCGCAGAATCAAAGATATGGCTAAAGACATTGAAAATCAGATTATAAAAAATGTGAAAATTCATCAATTTATTTACAACTAGACAAATCTATGGACATTACAAACAAAGCATTCCTTATTTGTTTTGTGAGGTCTTAGTATTAAAAAAAAAAAAAATTATGAAGGACTAATTTTTTGCTTAATTCTCTGTATAAAACAACTATCTCTGAGATGTTTGAAGCTCTTCAAAGTTATTTCTGGGAACAAAAAATTGACTGACCGTCTTGCAGTAACAACATTGCATCCAAATATCCATAATCTTATTTCAAATAAGCAGAGGGATCCATCACATTAGGAATGAATAATGCTAAAAGTTTAATATACTTAAACTCTTTTTTAATTGTTTTGTTTTTTACAGTTTTTGTTTATTTTATTATGGTTTATTTCATTCATGATAGTTTTCATAATTTGTTGACAATTAATAATTTCAGTTTATTAACTAGGTACATTTCATGTATTCTTAGATCACAATGCTTTTCTTTATTAAATCTTTATTACGTATATTTAACACTTTAAAAAATCCTGTTTGTGGTATGCAAGAATTAAATTAGGAATTTATTGGTCCACGAGGTAAAAAAATTTTGCTACTGTTGCATTAAGCAATGCCAAATTATTCTAAGAAAACAAAAAATAAATTTAACAAAACTGATCAGTTATTTTTTCCAAGGAATTATATTCAAAAGGCTAAGTGACCAATTTGAAATAAGGGTTAAAAAAAGTTTATTAAATATTTCTATTCTTAAATATTTTATGAAATATAATCAAAATATTAATCTTAAATATTTTTATTCATTTTTTAAACTGATAACATATTTTGTATTATTATTAGAAATTGAACTTTAAGTTTATAAAATTCACTTTCTAATACCACTTTTGAAAATTTACTTCTGAAAAAATTGTTTATTGAAGTTTTTCTTTAACAAACAATAAAAATTTTTATATAATATTTTAATATTAAGTTTATAATTTTTTTTAATGAATATGTGTGTATTAAAATTTAAAATAAAAGAAATTAACTATATGATTTTATTTACCATTAAAAGTGTTCAGTTGAATTAAAAATGTCAGTATATAATCTTGTAATTGATTAAACTAAGAAAATTAATTTCTTTATTAATTTAATACAGATATTTTAAACTATATTTATACATGAATTTTTAATTTGTTATTAAAAACTCTAATTGATTATGAAATAAAAAAAAAATTTTTTTTTTTTGCAGTTTTTTGTGAAGCAAAAATAAACTCTATATGGCTTTTTTTTTTTTTTTAGTCTTTTTTACAGATGGATGTAATTCCTCCACCAGCTCAACCTCCTCCACCATTGCCGATAAAACCTCAAGAGCAAAATATCTGTCAACCTCTTATAGATGCACTTGTTAATATCAGCAAGTCTCCAATGTTTAATCACATTCTGGAAAAGTCATTTAGTCATCCCATTACTGCACTCTTTGGACCTAGTGTTAGGTATTATTTTATATGATAAAATTTTCAGCCACTTTAAAATACTATGCATGAGCTCTCTCTCTTTCATAATTTGTAATCGATTTCAGAGAACCTTCTCCACCAAGTAAACGTAGAAGGATAAATGATGATTTAGTTGAGATGTCTGATGTTTTACAAGGAGAAATCGCTCGCCTTGATCAGAAGTTTAAAGTTCAGATAGATCCAGTGCAACATTTGGGAGCGAGAACTGTGAGTTTAATCTGCCAATTAGGTATGTTTTGTTACATGCTTATGTTAATAAATGATTAACTATCTACTCACTTGAATATTTAAACTAATTATTAAGTTTCCAAATTTTCAAAAATTTAGATGAATTATCAAAAATTTTAGAATAATTTGTTAAAAGTATTTTTCTGCATAGTTTGTGATATCTGTTTTCAATTTTTAACAATATTGATTACAAGTTGAAACAAACTGAAATTTAAATTTCAGTTTGTTTCAACTTAATCTTAAATTAAATTAAGATTGGTATATGATTGTTTATACTGCTAATGTCTGAAATTTAAAAATTCTCTTATTCAAGATGAAATAAATTTTCATGTAAACTGGTGTTGAGTAATCAAATATGATAGGTGTGTTTCTACTTTGGATGAGTTGGTGTGTTGGGGAGTTTCTCAGTTATTTCCTTTATGACGTGGATATGACGTATTGTCTATATAATAATATTTTAGGTGTTAATATGTTGCATTTTTTACAATATTGCCTTGTAAAAGCATTATATCATTGGGAAAAAATGGCATACTAAGCTCATTCCATTTCTCTAATAAAAATGGAATGAATTGTAATTTATTTAGTTTGAAGAAATATGCTTATTTATGCATGTATAATTACTAAAAGGTAAAAATACTATATTCTTTTTAAAGATGTAACTGCAAATTGTAATGTAATAAATTGAAAATTGATTGTTTAAATCAGTGTTTTCCATTTATGGTACTCATAATCATTTATGTTATGTGAGTTGCTGGCTCGTAGTATTCTAAAAATAATCAATAATGGCAGTCATAAGAATAATTAGAAGTAATATTATAAACGAAAATTTTTGATAGGCACAGTAAATGATAGAATATCCGGCAATCAATGTTGATTTTTTGGAGTGAACTTTTAAATTTAACTAACCATCACTAATTTTTGATGTTCCTAACTCTCTTATGATGGCATTTGTACTCTTGTTTACTTCACCAGGTGGCTTACTAGTGACAGGTTATTGCTTTGTGATTGTATTGTCTTTGTTTATCAGAATTCATTGCTATGGTATTCATTAATTTTTTTTAATAAGTCATGGGTCAGTGGTTAAGATCCCAAAATCCCAAGCAAAACATTAACAGTGATGAATTGCTGAGTTTTACAAGTGAGGTGTCTGGAAATTCTGTGCAAAATGTTAAAATCATGCAGTTTTCGGTTATTTTAATTCAGTCTTCTGTTAAAAGAAAATATTGTGATGAATACATAAAATATGGATTTTTGTATACTGGAAATGCAGACTGTCTTAAACCTATGTGGACTGTTAAATAGATGCATGGAGTCTCTTGTGTGACATTTACTTATAAAACAAGTGAATTACAAAAAGCGATTGCTTTTTTAAACATTTTAAAGATAAAATAACATGTATATTTTATCATACATTCTACCTGCTAATGAGGATAATGAACATGCAGTACATGTTAGTCACCAGATCATCAATACAATAAATTAATTTTACCTTGTATAAAAAAAAATACTCCATTAGCCATATGATTGATCAAAAAATTAATTTTATTCCTCTTTCAAGCAATATGATATCAAAAAGAATTCACAATTTGCCCAAGAATATTGAGAGAACAGTAATAAAGAGAATAAAAAAAGTATTTTTCTTAATTCAAGTGGATAAGGTGCTGAAATATTGGCTTAAATTGTATTCTTGATTGTTTGCACCAGTTTATTATACAAATACTCAAATGCATTACACTATTTAGATTGATATACCAGTATTCCATGATAAGATTTGAGCAATAAATCTTATCCTCAGTTTTTTCATCAATTATTGAGTTTAAGATTTGTAGCAATGATATTTATTGATATACTCATCCATATGCTATCATAGATTTTGTGATTTTGAAATTTATTTTTATTCATTTTAGAGCTGTTCTTAAAGTAAAGAAGATTGTTAAAGGGAAATAAGACCTTCTTTTAGATAAATGAATTGATATAAAATCTCAAGTTAAATATTATTTTGTTTTTCCTCATACATTATTAATCATTGATATCACTAAAAAAAACATGTAAAGTTGGTTTGCTTTATGCAAGCATACAAGGTCTATTAAAAAAAATAGACCTTGTATAGTGTCACAAATAAAGATTAAAACTTTCTGTTGTATGTTATACCAACAAATATTGGGATATAATACAGAAAATTCTTAAATGCAATAATATTTATAAATCAATTGTTCATGAAAGAAGTCAAATTTATTTCACAAGTACTTTAAACAAAGGCGCCCCGTCGTGAAAAGGTTAAGTAGAACCAGAAGTATACTGATTAAAGTCTTGGCCATTATTTGTTGTGAAAATTCTCAGAAATCTCCTACTAAATTTCTACCAACTAGTCTCTAAATGTAATATAGACATTACGTTTGAAGTACAAGAAAAAATAAATAAATAAAATAATAAAAAATATCTAGCAATAACAAAATAAGCACATCATTGTTTACTATTGGAAATCAATATTATTTTTTTTCCAACCCAATAGAAGAATATATAAATTTTTAAAATTTAACATATTAGCTATTTGTATAATTTTATCAATGTATGAAATTTTCAAACATCAAGAACTTTCTTTGTACAATATAAACAAAGCTTTAGTTCTAAAAATGTAATTTCTTGGTAAATATGGCAGTTGAGATTTAAAGCAAAATAATTGTTTATCTGGAATACCTGCTAACTAATATTAATTTTCTTGTGGAAAGAATTTAAATGAAATTCACTCCATTTTATTTACATTTAGTAAAACTATTAATAAATCAAGTTATGAAATCATTTTAGTTACAATAAACTTTTGCAATTTATATATAGAAATGTTTAGTTTATTAATGTGATGTCATAAGTTATCACATACTGAAAAAATTATTAAAAACTACAAATAAAATTTTAGTTAATATATTAAAGTCAATTCTTAATCTTCTATTTCTCATTAAATAAAATAACAAAAAGTAATCTATAAATGGACTGAAATTAATTTGTATTGTAAAATCAATTTATACTAAATACCATTTTTTAATCAATATTTTCAGGTATATCTTATTTAGCTATTTTTCTCTCTTTTATATAATTCAATGCTTCCTGATGAAGCAGTTTATTTATTTGGTTCATCCTTGTTTATTGGAGATGACAAATATCTTTTTAGATAGGATAATCTGGACTGTATATCTAGATACAACCACTTGAAGTGATATTTAAATAATTTATGGAAATTTAAATTCTGGGAGTCCCAAGTTTTAGAAATGCATTCCTATATGGAGTAATGAAGTAGACATTATACGATAGTTTAAATACGTTGTTGTTGTTACTTATGATACTTTATCTTTGCGGAGCCAGGCTTCCCCTTCTGAGGCTAAGCAAATGAAGTCAGAAAGAGCGCCTTCCATTTTTGAACAGAGCTCTCTCTCAAACGGGTGGAAGTAGAACTTGGCACATAGTTGACAGCACTATCTGAGTCTTTGAATTTAGAGATATGAAGCCAAGCTTCCATGCCCAGACGTCTTAATTTGGAATGGGAACATGAAGAACATTGCAACATGACATATTTTAGGTGCTCCAGTCGCCATCAATGAACACGACGGTCTTTGGTCGGCAAAGAATCGAACCCACAACTTTGCAATTGCAAGACTGAGGCCCTAACCAACTAGCGTACCGCGGCCCTATGAGGCCCTAACCAACTAGCGTACCGCGGCCCTACAATAAGTGTAGGTTGGTTAAATACATATTAATATTTAAATAATAAATGAGAGTGCATTTATATAAAAGTGTCATAATTGAACATATTTAACAATATTGTGATTTAGCTGATTTTGATTTTCCATTAAGGTATATATTTTTGATTTATATTAAAATAAAATAAAATTATTATTGTATAAAAGATTTTATAATTGTTAGACACTCTATAATATTTTATTAAGTCATAATGTGTTACTAAATCAGCAGGCAGATTAAAATTTTCTTGATAATTTTAATAATAATAATATTATTATTATGCATTAATATGTGAAATTATAATTGTTATTATCACAATAATTAAAATAAGATGATTATTTTAGATGACAAGAATCTTCCCTGTGTTCCTTCAATAAGTATTTGTGTTCCAAAGAATTATCCTGATTACCCACCTTTAGTATTCACCACAAAAGATGAATATGGTAAAAATATATTACTATTTTTATTATTGTTTAAAAAATAATGTATTAATAATTTCCATCTTTATTGTTATTTTAATTATATATGAAGGTTCTTGCACATATATAACTTACTCAGTCAGCACATTCATATTCTAATTTTTCCTCATTTTTTACACATCATCTTATATTTTCATTTGAATTTTGAGTAAAAATTACAGGAAGGTTTTTTGTTTTAGAATTCATTTTCCAGGTTCAAAAGGTTTTCATGCCATTTTTATATAGACTTGCCATTAATTTTAAATTTGCAGGTGAATTCTATTTCTGTAATACAGCAAACTGCAAAGGAACATTTAGTTTTCACATCATTGCTTATTGAAAACCATTTCAAATGTTTCATTTTGATTTTTTATTTGTTTAGTAATTTTTTTAAAAATATAATTAAGTTAAATGTATTTGACATCAAAAATCCAGACACTCATTAGTATTCAAACACTGAGGAGTCTAGTATGACTTCAGACCCCTTTTTGTATCTTATAGCCTACACAAATCTGGAAGACTTTTCACGAGTTTTTGATAGTGATTAAAGGAGTTCACTTTTGGCCATCCATCACAGCTAAAAGGATGGATATTTAATAGTCAGTTCGTTGGATCAGTTATCAAGGAAGTACGGACAGTAAGATTGGTAGTATTATTGTGTGTGAGCCACATATTAGCCATACTAATATATTCCAATGATGTTCACTAGTATTTAAAGTGGCATCTTAGAAGATCACTTTAGTTTTAAACACCCATTTCATCAAACCACAGCTATCAAATCTCGAATATGTCGTTGAAGCACTTTCTTGCTCGGAGATTTATAGTTCTGTCATGGAGTTAAGAAAATTGCAAAATGTCCACATACATCTTTAAAATCGTGTTTTATATCCATCAAAATTTTATAGCATTGCAAAATCATGTAATACATTTTCAAAAATCATGCTGAAATTTCCATTCACAAGAATTAAAGCATTCTGTGTAAATCTAAAAATCTCTACACCATGCTACTGTTACCATCAAATGTTACAGTTGGCCAGCCCACATAGTGCGATGATAGTAACCGTTACCCCAGTGCAAACAGATATTCACATTCTAAATAGTGATATTTGTCTTGTGATTTGCTACTTGACTCATGGAATCATCAATTTATCAGCAAACAGTATTGCCACTACTACTAATGGTTGATGACCTTTAGAACATTTGAAATGATTTAAATTGATGAGGTCTTGCGATTTTATTTCACTGTTGTTTCCACTGTAATTGCATTCAAAGATTTTTTTTCTTGCTTCATTTTCCTGTAATTTCACTGTTAAAACGTTTCCAGTTTGCAATTACATTGCTATAGTGTATGGAACTTCACAAATTGATTTCAAACAAAGGTTGTATAAATTATTATTAATTCTATATTTTTCATTTATGCTTTAAATTATGTTGCCCACTTGGTCTATTTATTTTGCAGGGTACATTTATTTTTTATTTGGTGGTTTATTTAGTATATTATTGTATTTCAGCAACTACTGTAATTTCTTTTGATATTTTCATGTACTTTAGTTTTCTTTTGTATTCAAATCTTATGCATGTATTGTTTAAGAAATATTAATTGATTATATTTTCTGTTTTCCAATAATTTTTTTGTACTTTATGATTGAAACCCAACTTTTCCTAAATTTTTTAAAACTGCATAATTCTGATTTAGCAAAAATTTAAATTAAGAAATATTTCTCTGCATAACAATTGATTTAATTTTTTCTTTCTAATTTTGATATTAAAACTTTTTTAAATTTCTATTTAAATATTTGATTAAAAGGGCAGTTATTTTATTGTGTATAGAAAATTTATGTATATTTTTGTTTTGAATTCACAGAAGAGGTGGCTGCAAAGTCCGTGTAATTAAATCTGTGTAATTACTTTTTTTGATTTTTAAAATATATATATATATATATATATATATATATAATAGGCATTTTCTTTCTCTCTCTTTCTTATTTGTTTTTATGTGTTTTTATTCATTTTTTAATCAATTCAAACCTATATTTTAATTAACTGTTCTTTATTCTGAACAGAAAGACAAATTTTAGGATCGTATATTTGAAAGTGATTATTAAAAAGAGGTGTAAATGGTTTTAAATTTGCTTGACAAGTAATATATATATATATATATATATATATATATATAATCCATCTAAATGAATGTTTTATTTTTTGAAATATCCATATACATTCTCGATTCTTTAAAGCAAATAAAAATTGATTTTTAATTTGTTTAATTTTTTTACTCTTTCCATCTGTAAAATATTAACAAAATTAATATGAAGTCTCCTTCTTTGTTTTTGATAATTTTTCTAATATATTTATATATCATAAATACTTAACATTTCAGTAACTGATTTAACAATATTAAATTTATACCTAAAAATTTATGGCTAATAATTTATTTTATTTTATAAAATATTTCAATAAAGATTTTTAGATAATTTAAAAATATACTGCTCTCTAATTAGTAGATATAAAGATTACTTTATTAATTATAAAAATAAGTATTTTAATTATAAAGACATTTAGTCATTTAAATTTGAGTGTTTATTCTCAGAAATTAATTGATGTTAAAATAGGCTGAACATTTATTTTTATTTATTTGTAAAGTGAAAAGATGTAAAGAAGGAAAGTTGTTCATTAAGTTATGTTTAAAAGTTATTGTATAGTAAATCTTACTTTGTTGCTACAAAATTAAAATATTGCAAGAAAAAGAATTTAATATGTTTGTGAATTATTAATATGTTATTTATTTTGTGGTTTGTTTAATTTTATATAATTTTCAGAATCTACTTCAATTCTTCAAAGTATTCAAGAAGTTTTAGCTACTCGACTCAGTACCATGCCCCGGCAATATTCCATTACTTCTCTCTTAGATACTTGGGTAGGTTTCTTAATGCAGAATTTCTTATTGTTCTTTCTTTGTAACATTAATTTCTGCATTTCTTCAGTTACATTAATATATTAACTAATGTAACTAAAGAAATATAAGTACATCAGTATAATATTAAGTTTGTTATTAGTATTTAGAAATTGTAAGTTTTAATGTGTCTTCTATCCAATTTAACAACTAAACTATTAGAATAATTAAAACCCTGAATGGGTCTAAAGAATTCTTTGTTGATTTCATAATGTATGATATATGATGTTAAACAGCGAAGAGTATAGAATTTTAAAGAGAAATCCCATAAGTATTGATTCATTAATGAACTGTATTTGCTATTTATGGTTGGAAATGACTGTATATACATCTTAGTGGCAATTTTTAGTAGAACTATCTGTTTTTTTTTTAACATTTAAGAAATATATTTCTGATGAATATTTTCCGGTGCTATACTACTAGTAATAAGATACTGCAGGTATGCATTTAAAATATAGAATGATTAGCACAAAAATCCCAAAGAAAGTATTGAGAATGGTTCCCACAAAATTATGTACTTTTTTTCAAATTTATTAATTTTTTGTGTAAATACAAGCTTTTGAAAAGTTTACTAATAGACATAGGTAGGTAAAGAGCAACTTACATTACCAACACGAAACATTATGTGTTGGATATACTAACAGTCTATCAGCTACGGTCATAGCAAAATCTGAATACAATATGTACCCTGTTTTACAAGCCAAATCCTTTTACAGCATAAATTTTAATTACATCTCTCTACGAATCCAGATTATATTTGTACATTTTATGCTTTTTGCATTTCTCACTAAAGGGTCCAAAATGCTGGTTTTACATCTATTGTTGGTATTTTTAGAATGATATTTATTTTATGTAATATATTAACCTCTAACCAACACACTTCATGTTTATATGGAATCAACCTATGCAGAAGGAGACTGCATGATGTCCATCATTAATTCATAAGAATCTTCTTGAAATAATGATACAAACGGGAACTGCATCATAGAATCTTATCTATTACCATCATCTGGAATGTTGGCAAATTATTTCATAATTTTTAGAACTGGTTTTGCCAGATTTAGTGTACCACATGTTACAAAATGTAAAAAGTTTATTATCTGCAAATTCAAAAATTCAAGATAATTTTTCCATACATGAAGACACTTAAAAAAATATTTGTGTGTTTAATATATATATATATATATATATATATATATATATATATATATATATAATATTGAATTGGAGGTTGAGTTGTCTGCCTCATATTTTCTAGATTTTAGCCGCTTATATTTCACTAGTCAATTGGTTTTAAGTTGCTGTGTATGAAATACCTAATATGTGCCTACCACATTCCATGATTTATTTATAATATATATTCATAGCCTGTAATGATGGACATTTATTATCAGCACCTTTTATCACATTTTCAAATATAATCATTAGTGCTGTATATGTAACCTATATAAGAAATAATTATTTCTAATAATTTTGGACTTTTGTCTTATCCCTGTTACTATTTTTAATGGCATTTGTTTTCATGCCTAGTTATGTTATTCTTAATCAGTTTTTTCTTTTCTTTTGAAGCTGAGTTCAGTTTTTCTTTAAGGTTATGCAAATATAATTATAAGGTGACTCGTGTATGTATATTTGCAAAACTGAAGTAAATTTGTGTTAATAGGAATACCATTTTTTTAACTTATGTTTTTAAATGTATTTTATTTTATTCTTTGAATTTGAAACTCAAAAATTAAGTTGTAAAAATATAATGGGGTTTTCTGGTATTCTATTATATTACATTGAATACCTTAAGCATTCTTCTATCTTATTTGATTTGATCCATATTCAATAATGTAAATGTTTCATTTTAGAAAATGAATGTGAGTTACGGGAGTAGGAACAAGTATTATAATTGTAACTGTTATGAAAATATAAAGAATAATTACGTATTGTTTATAAATGTTATTTTGTTATAAATAATTTTTTATTTATATTTTCTTTCTTGTTTGTTAAGTTAAAATTACTAACAAAATTTCTATTAATTTGTTCTATATTCAATAATGTAAACATTACATTTTAGGAAATGACTGTACGTCAAGCATGTGCTTCCAGACCTGTGAAAGTTTAATCCTAATCCTATATATGAGAGTACAGAAATGTGTGCTATAATTGTAACTGTTATAAAAATATATAAATAATGTATGCATTATTTATGAATGTTATTATGTTATGTAAATAAAAAAATGCTTCTCATGTGTTGAATTAAGATAAATTTGCAATTAATAAAAAGTGTTTAAGTTTCTTAAGTTTTCGATATTTGATTTGTCTTGCAATATCTAAAAATAACACATGAATGTTTTTTGAATACTCACATACATGTCTCATAAAATTGAGTTTTCAATAATAAAAAAATTTATTTTTTATTATTAAAAATATAATATTTTTTTTTTAATTGAAATTATTGCAGATGATAATTTACTTAGCTTGGACTTTTTTTATACTTTGAGTTTAAGATAATTTGTGTTAAAAAAATGCTAAGTTTCAAGGATTTAATTAATATGAGAAATAAATTATCTAATAAATTAAAACATTATGTATCTAATCATGAGTAAAATGACTTTGAATATCACTTTGCGATATTTGTAGATAAAACTAGTAATTCTTGCTTTTAAATATTACTGAAATCATTTTAAAGTTAAGTCCAACTTATAAAAAAAATTTTTCATTGAAAAATAGAAAGGAAATGTATTAAAAAAAATTAAATATCCTATCTTGCTAAACTTCAGTACAAATAATAAGGAATTAGTATAATAGTAAAATGTAATGTGTGTTAATGTATTTATTAAATGAAACATATACATAATATATACATTTACAAAAATATATACATTTTTATTGTAATGAAAATTGTAATTTAAGGAATATTTTAAATAAGTTATGAAATCAACTTTTTTTTATTTTTTGTTTGTTTAATTGTAAGGGCATTTTTCTTTATTCTTGCTGAACAATATAAAATACAAAATATTAACAGCAGTAAGTAATATTTTATCTAATTTATATTCAACAGTTTATAAAATATGTTTTAAAATTTTTAATGTAATTAAAATAATCCAAATATTATCTAAAATGTTTTACTATAAATTTCCAAATGTAATATTTTATAACTCCTATGTTACTATAAACCGCGCCATTAGAATTCTGAGCATTGAATATATGAGATAAATCACCCAAACAAGAATAAAAAGAGACTATTGAATACTTGAATATATCGCTGGAAAAAAATGACTAGGATTGATTGATAAGGAAATATAATACATTATTTTTAATGATCTTATTTTGGAAAAACAAACATTTCCATAATAATTTTTTTTAATTCAAAGATAAAAAAGAAGGGATTTTTTTAAAAAAAATCTTTAGATTTTTCATCTTTATTCTGATATATCCTCGTTTTACAATTTATTTGTAATAAATTTTAATGTAAATTGTGATTGTTTGAAAAAAAGAGACAAGAATATTAGTGACACTGAAATTCTTAATTTTTAAAATCAACAAAGCCTGTTATGATGACCATGAGTGAGCTAATTTTATCTTGAAGAGGTTTTCTATAGTTAAATGGTAGGACAATGTACTTTGTGGATTATATGGTTTTGACTTTGATTGCAGCTACTGGTGAACAATGATAAATGGCTATTTTTCCTTGACGTCTATTTGGGTGGCTTCTTGTTTATATTCCAGTTCTTTATGATTCTTGTCTTTTTGTACCTTGTGACTCATACCCTATTATTTATAAAGAATTTTCCAGCTGCAGATTTTCATGTGACTGTCAAGCTCTCTTTTTTTTTTTACATTGTTAGTTCTTGCTTGTAGACTATGTAAGCAAATCGAAGTGATATTTATCAGTTGTCCGGATCCATACCATAAAATCTTTATTTACTATCCATGGCATTTCTGGTGGTATTATATGCAAAAGTTTATTTGATTGATGAGATTTCAGACACTAGAAGTTAAAAAGTATTTAAAATGTTCAACTGCAGATTCCGATCTGCAAACTTTTCTTGAAATGTAGTTTGATATTGTTTATATGAATCGTAAATCTATGTACGAGTCTCAAATGCATGCAGCATATGTTAGAGCCAATTATCTAATAAATCATTGTTATGTGCAAAAAATTATCTTTGAGCGACCAAACCACTGTCATTTTCAAGGTGGAATGAGATGGTACCTAATATATCTGAATAGTATCTCAAATATTACTTTTCTGAAAACAATAGCTTTTACAGAAGTATGGAGTTTGTTACATTCGTTGGGCTATATGTATTCATGTATTTTTATAGTCTTTTTTTAACGTTTTTGTGTACAAGGGAACATTAATATTTATCAGGTTACTTTGGGTCAAGTAGTATAATAATCTTTAGATATTTAATGTGTATAGGTTTGCTCACATGTTGGTTTTCAGTTGGATCTACTATGAAATATGCCAACTTTTAACAGGCTGGCAACACTTTTCTTCTTTGTAAACACATTATTTACGCAAATTTTTTTATTCCTTACCAAATACCATAATTTAATTAGTAGTTGAATTTTTTGCCACCCAATCATTGTCAGCTTATCAAACATCCAGCCATTTAATAGAATAGTAATTCATAGTTTTTTATAATTTTTTAAGGTTAGATAAGTTTTTAAAATTGCAAAAAATTGTTGGAAAGATTGCCATCCAAGATGTTCAATTATAGAACAGAGAAGTCGCATGTGATTAAAAAAAGTGTACTAGTAAGTGCTTGAACATAATTTCTGCCCCTTTGAGCGTGCAGAAGTGGACACTACTTTTTCGACAAGAGAAGAGTATCATTCAGATATTGACATAAGCAATTCGATTGGTACCCATTTTTTTTCTGCAGTGCAATTCATTTCTTGGAATTTACAACTCTAAATCATAATTGGAGAATTTTAACCTTTTCGCGAATACTGTCACGTATACGTGCCAGCAAGAAACACACTCATTTTCCGGCCGACACACAGGCTTGACAGCCTTTTCTCGTTCACTCCCAGTCGGCACGCATTTGTGCCAGTGTTCTAGAACGTTTTAAAATCTAATTTTTTCCACAAGGTGGCATTGTATGTTCATATGGTTTCAGATACATGTGTATTTGACCTTCTACTCGAAATGAGCGAAGCATGACTCACATACACGGGGTTATCGATAATATTAATATAGGGGGAAATAAATGCTTCTGAATGGAATGCTTTATGACGGCTTTTTCGCATGTGGTATTTGTTTATATTAAATAGAGAATTTTATTTCCGCTAGAGTGTTGGTTATATCGGTTTGCAGTCTTATTTTTACCGTTGAAATGTCGAAACATCGAAAATATTTAACTAAGCCTGAAATAGCAGAAATGATGCAAAATATTTCAGATATTGATTCTGAAACAGATTCTGCTAGTAATAACTTAGTAGTGATAGTTCCATATGCAGTTCAAATTATATGCAGAGCATTATTAAACAATGCATTGATACTTGGTAAATTTAGGCTTAATAGCAAAAAAGCCTCCGACACTCGCAAAAGAAACTGCTGGCCTCAGCGATAAACGCGAGTTAGCGCTTCCTGTCGCGAAAGGGTTAATCATCAACAAACAGACATAACAAGTTAGTTTTTCTGCGTAAGTTATATATCCGAGCTTTATTAACCGATGATAACTTGATTGATATTTTTAATTTAATGAACACAAGAAAAACATATGTAGCAAAATACATTCCTTGCAGCGGTCTCCATTTTGGAATTCCATGAACTAATCTAAGAAAAGAACAAGTTTTGATTTGTTTTTTGCACGAGTTCGACGTTGCACTATTACAATTTTCATCCCAAGCACTATACAACAGCCAATATTTAAAATTGTAACCTATTTATTTAGTATTCCTTTAATGTACTGAAATATTTATTAAGGTGACTATATTTTGAATAGCTCCTTAATAAATATATACATGTCTATAAATAAAGATAATCGAAAAGCACACGAAAAAAAAAAATACCACCTGTACAAATATCACACATGAGTAAGTAAGCGCAAATGACAACAAGGCACCTGTTGATGTGACAATGACGAGACGGGTATATAAAGACCTGTGGCAAAGAAGTAATGTCCGTACCGCGCTCGCTGACACCATCCCATATGAGTATTTGATCTTTTAAGTGGAAGAAAGAACTATCGGAGCGCCTGGAACGCAGACAGAAATAGCTGAAGAACTCAGAATCAACAATAGTGTCATCTCTAGGCGGTGGCAATGATCCAAGAGTCAGCAGCCGTTACAGTGCAGGTCGCTCCCTTCCCCGAATGACGATCATCTGACGGACCACGACCTGTTGCTTCAGCTATCGTTAGTCACGGGTTTCAAGCGAAACTGGGTACAAACATTTGGGACACTATGTTCTATATCAGGGGTGGCCAAACTTTTGGGATCCGCGGTCTACTCCACGTTTAAAAAATCGAAGGCGGTCTACCAATGGCAGAGCTAAATTAATGTACATATTTATTTTCGATAACAAGAAAAAATGGTATGTAGTTTTTCTAAAAAAACTTAATATTAATATTTACAAAATAAAAATTTACTGACGAAAATAATCAAACTATTCATATATCAAAAACTGACCATCCAAATCAATTTCCTTTAGTTGAAATTTGGCACTGTATATCTGCGACAAGTTTATCATATTGTAGCTGGCACGAGCTTATTGCAATGCAGAATTTTTTATATATATAATATTTGGAAACGTTTCCCCGGAAATTATTTTCCAAAAATCAGTATCGCTAAATATGCTCTGGATTTAAGAAATATATCTCATCTTAATTTAATAAGTTCTTCCTCGACCGTGACTGATGTAATATCTATTAAATGTCCTATTTTTTCAGATACTCTATCAGTGTTGAAATTTTCATTAAATGGAAATATCATAAAATTGAGTATTTCTTCCAACCTAATTAAGTCAGCGAATCTTCTTTCAAATTCTTCAAACAAAACAAGTAAGTACTAAGGGATAGCTTCGAAGTCTCGGTTTGGATTATGGATGCACTCTTCCATGCTTTTGAAGTTTCTCAATTCATGTTTTCTTAATTGAGATGCATACCTTTCTATAGTTTTTTGAATGTTTTAATCGAGTCATCATGTTCGTTTTAGGTTTTAAATCGTAAATCTTCGCACACTTTGTTTCGGGTTTTAAAGCGTAGACTCTGTAGTAAATTTTAATTTTAAATATCTTATTGATTTTATGTCATAAATTAAATTGTTAATATCCGAGGACATTATCATGATGGTCGCGCGGACTACCTAAAATGTCTTCGTGGTCGACTGGTAGACCGCGGTTGACGTCTTGGCCACCCCTGTTCTATATACTCGCAAGCCTGTTGAGTGTGTTCCACTATCGTCAGTGATTAGCCTAGAGTAGATAATATGCAATGTGAACACATCACAGTAGGCTTGTGTTGTGTTTTTAGACGAGTTTAGGTTTACCTTACAATCTGATTTACGTCGGAGGTTCATATCGAGAGCACCAGCTACCCAGTACCACCAGGACAACATTAGTGAACGTTACGGTGACTCAGGAGTACTCGAATCGATGCTCATCAACCATTCCAACATTTGTACCAGACCTTCAAAGAGCATTGCTTGCTGAGTGGTGTTCTCTGCACCAAACATAGAGCTAGGAGTAGTGGACGAGGCATATCCTATCAAATGCATTAGGTCCGATTGAAGCCATTATCGCCATCTTGGTTGGAGTTTCAAATGCTAGTAGGGAAGAACGCGTCGAGTGATTCCTAAACTACGCATGCGCAGTAATAGTACGATTTGCGCATGTACCAACATTTCGATAAGTATAGCAAAGAATAACTTCAAATCAAGTAAATAATACAGCTTAAAAGATGAAGAAAATAATACAGCTTAATACAGATGAAGAAAATAATACAGCTTAAATATCAAAAATTAAGAAATAAATTCATCACTTATGTTATAGAATACAAAATAAGCGCTTTTCTTCTCTAACTAAGATGGCCGCACGGATACAGTTGATACTTCATCGAAAGGGGGAAATTTCCTCTCCCATACTCCTTTCTCTATGCCACCAAATGCAGCTCGATAATATCATTCTAAGCTTGCCTTGGCGTTGTTTACTGTGTGTCCTCGTAAAAGAGGTATACAATGTATTTACCTTCATACCAACAACGACTACTCAGTTGTTGTAAGGGCGATATGTTGTGTAAGTGCTCCAGGGATATATAACCGTGGTTTGTATAAGCCTAGTATCATGCAGATACCATCTCTTTTGATTTTCTCATTTGCTTAATACATGGGCTTTATTTGTGAATCACATTTGTTTTGTTTCTCCCCATTTAGTTGATGGTTCCGATATTAACCTTAATTTATGGGCATGGGTGTAATTGAACAAAAAATGTGGTAACTAAGAAAATGCAATGAAGAACAGCTATATATTTTTTACAATAATTTATGCTTTGCTTTATCATGAATGTATTATAATGTCATATGACAAAGGAACTTAAACCAGTGGTGTTGTCGAGCCGAAACGCTCCGGAACATTGTTCCGGTACTTCCTTTTTGGACAGGAACGCGTTCCGGAACTAAAGATGATTTCTGATACCGAGAATTGGCTGACTTATTGAAAAAAAATAAGAAGAATTGTTGATTTATTTTTTTCGAATTTTTGACGAATTTTTATATGTATTATTAGAAACAAGGGTTTGAACCGAACCCGAAACAATAGAATGTAATAATAAGATTAATAAGTACTACTGTTAACAAAATATTCTATGCACGCTACCCAAGTCAAAGTTTCGATTAAAAAGTGGCTATGGAGAAAATGAAATCCAGTCATTATGCACCAGATTCAATTTAACATCACCGATGCGATGCATTTTAGTGATTATATTGATACTGTAGGCAAAGTAATTCCTGAAGATGTACAAATCTTAATTCAAAACATAAATATTGTACCTTGCAGTTCGGCAGAGTGTGAGAGCGGATTCAGTTATATGAATATTATTTCAAATGAACAAAGGAATAGAATATTAATTGAAAATCTAGCAAATCTTTTATTTATAAAAATGAATGGCCCACCACAACAATTATTTAAACCAGATGATTATGTAAAAACTTGGTTCAGCGGATGACAACAATACAAGGTCCTGAACATAATCCTATTAGGAATATTTTATATAAACCATTAGTGTTTTCATGTATTGTTAAAAATATTTATGTAATATATTGTGAGTATCTACTATGCGTATATTATAATTTGTTAACTAATTTTTATTAAGCGTTCCTATTATTGTAATAAACATATATATATACATATATACAAAATGGGTTTCGTAATGATTTTCGTTTCCTTTCCTTTTTATGCTATATACTGGGCCGATCCTGGCGACAGGCGAAAATTGGGAGAAATATCCCCCTCCCCGTTGTCAAATTTGGGACATGAGACCCCCCCCCCCAAAAAAAAAACCGTCGCCGCCAGGATTATCATGGAAAATCACCCCCCCCCCCGTCGTTAAATTTGAGACATGAGACCGCACAGAGTGGCCGCCTACCCAGGATCGGCCCTGTCTATATAATTATATATACGCGTTCCGGTAAAAAAAAAATTAGCACACACCACTGACTTAAACGGAGAATGGCTACTGTTCATTTGAATTTTATTATGGTTTACATTGATTCATACAATAGAAGGAAATAATTTGTAAAATTTTTAAGGCGTTTATCTTTCTTTAAATTCGTGTCCTATGCAGACAACATTTCGAGCAAAGATTAATACTAAGAAAAAGTTAATAGTTAGGTATTTTTGCCAACATCAAATTCGGATTAGTAGTTTTCAGTGGTGTTAATAAAACTTCAGCAATCGACCTGACAGATGTGCATTGCAGAATCCATCTACCTTTGTGTAACAGTTAAGTATTTAAGCTCTGATTCGACATCGTGTAAGACTTCAGCCAAACTATTTTAGTTTACCACTGCAAATGTGACACTCGGATTCTGTTGAGAATATGGATTAGAGATCTTTTTATTTGATGGTAATTATTCGCTTAATTTGTTAAAATTTGATTAATAATTCTGTACTGATTTTCTACACAAATGAATTTAAAACTGCTGTTATAAAATACTTAGTATGCAACTTTATGAGTGGGTTTTAATAGGTATAATATACAAAGTTATGTGATATATATAGCGCTTGTATTATTTTATGTAGCAACTTTATGCTTTAGGTAGCAACTATTGCATTACTACCCTTGTGAAACTACAAAAGCATGCAATGGTGGATCTGAATCTCTTCTGGTAAATTGCTAGTCATTTCACTCAAAATGGGGAAAAGAAATTTAACGTCTAGGTTTTCACAACTAAACAAGTCACTTTAACTTTGAAATGTCCATGGCACGACTTTCAATCACGCAATGAGCACACAAACGATAAAGCAGCATTGACAAGTGCAAAAACGACATTGCTTTTCGGTCCCCCAAATAATTGATAAAATCAACTTTTTAATATTCAATTTTTGAGTTTTATATTGCAATCTTTGAGCAGTATAGAAAAACCATTTATGTCTACATTACCTTGATAAAGTGTTTAAAACTCTTAATTCCGCACGCAAATCAGTTATTGTGCACTTTAACAATTTTCGAAATTAATGATAAATGGCGATATGTTTTCAAAAAACATTTATAAAATATATATATCTGAAGTTGTGTGTGTGGGTGGGTGCCAATCAAAATAAAGGGTAGCCCAGATATCTACATTTTTATTCATTATGAAAATAATTTCAAAGAGTTGCAATTTTAATATTCTTTTTATTAAAAAAGACATTTTTTGGTTTGAAATACTCTGATGAGAGTATTAACACTTCTTTGCATGATTTTTTCTTTTTTGGTGAAATAAATCAAGTTGATATAATTCATGTTCAAAATTAAAGGAAAAATGGTTAAAAAAAATCTTAGAATATATTTATAGTATAAATTTAGCAAAAAACAATATGCTAAAAATTTCCATCATCATCCAAAGTTAGATCATTAGCTTAGTACTAAATAGAGGAAAATAACAGAAACACGTGTTACAAACCTTTCTTCCACTCATTTTCAATTTTTTAGCAATAGAAACTCTAATATAATAAAACAAAATTATAAACGAAATCATACGTTTATTGCAACTACAACAAACAGCGGAATGAGACAACTTTAAGCACTGATAATGACACTTGTTTATTTTTGACAGCTATGTTTCTTTTTATGCAATGGACATTAAAAAGGTATACAAACACGATCCACTTAAAGTGAACTTGTTCTTTTATATAATTTTGGGGCATTATAGGTTATGATGGAAATTTCCATTATTATGCAAAGAAGGGTTAATATATTATTCTTCTATAAAATCATCCTGTGATTTAAATTTTTTTACGTACATTGTAAACTATTAGAGATACAGTTGAATATAAATATATATTTGTATATACATATAAAATAGCAGATGTTTTTATCATTATTTTTTTTTATTGACTTTCTTTCATAGGAAATGATGAAAAACATTTCCGATTTAATAGCTTGTCTTGTGGTGGTAATCCCTGGATTCCCGAGGTCAAAACAGCGGTGTGGAGGCATTGCGCAAGATGGAATGAATTCGACAGCTCGTGAAGAAGAAAGGAAAGTGTTCGACTATGTGATTCTTTTTTAAACTTCCTTTCTGCGAAGGGGAAGTTCCGCGTGCACGAGTGCTCTGTCGTTCATTTGTGGAAGGAGCTGGTGTACAAACAATTTGTCTCCACCATCTGCACCAAATCCGCCTCACTTGCGTATCTGAAACAACCGTTTAAGCTTCACTTGTAAACAAACGATTTTCAAATGGTAAGAATCACTGATTTTTCATACATGCACATCCTTTTATATATATATTAATTTCGTTAACTAAAAAAATTAAGTTGTAAATTAAAAAAATTATATTAATAATTAATTAAGCAAATATAATGTAAAAAATTAAAGGAGCTAGAAAAGGAAAAACCTAAATCTATCTATATATTTATATTTTGGTTTTCGTGCTATTCTAGTTGCATTAAGTTTATATTCTTGCAACTTGTATACATTATATATATATATATAAGTCACAATTATATATATATTCATTTATTTTAATTATAAAAGAACTTAAGTTGTAATTTAAAAAATTTCAGAAGAATTTACATTGCTAATTAATTAACAAAACAAAAGTAAACACTAAAAATCTCATCTATCTCTCTACATATATATTTATTCAGGTTTGTGTGCTTTTCTGGTTGCTTTAAATTTATATACTTGTAACTTGTATACATTATATATATATATATATATATATATATATATATATATATATATATATATATATATA
>JAPDSC010100911.1:15134-30662 GCA_026290005.1 Latrodectus geometricus | reverse complement strand
CAATTTTTTAGCAATAGAAACTCTAATATAATAAAACAAAATTATACGTTTATTGCAACTACAACAAACAGCGGAATGAGACAACTTTAAGCTCGTTTCACGAATAATGACACTTGTTTATTTTTGACAGCTATGTTTCTTTTTATGCAATGGACATTTAAAAGGTATCCAAGCACGATCAACTTAAAGTGAACTTGTTCTTTTATATAATTTTTGGGCATTATAGGTTATGATGGAAATTTTCCCCATTATGCAAAGAAGGGTTAAATTATTTACTAATGGTCTTGAAATAACAATAAAATACTATTTACATATTTACAAATGAATTTCAAAGAAACGTTATAATTCGAAGTTAATGATCGTTCAAAATCAGTTTAGTCATCTTCACGTCTTCATTTTGGTTCTTCTCATTGTTCTATCCTCTTCCTCTGCGAATGTCCGGCAGCAAACTTGATGTGAATGGCCCACTGGTGGCGATTTCAATCCCACAATATGGTGAAAATCAACAAACTGACTTTGCAAAAACTGATTCAAATTTTTTTAAAGATATCTTATGTCTTGTTTTCCGCACTGGTCTCTGGATTTTGCTGCTTCAACTCCGAAGACAACGAAGGAATAGTAAGTCCATTACCGATGTCTCTTGTTCAAAATACTGATTGGCGGTTTCGAAAGCATTTAGTCCCTGATTATATCATATTTTAGGAGTATTGTATGGTGGAATCGTTAACGTCTTTGTAGTGATGTCACACCATTGTAATGATGCCATCGAGTGTGTGCACTCAGTGGCTCATTAATTCTTCGCAATTCGACTATTCTCGTGCTAGTTGACGCCAGCTTTGTAATCAGACGATTTTGTAAGACGATGTTCTAAAATTTTGTTCTACATTTACAGACTGGAAAATAAACATTATTATTTGTCAGAAGTATCAAATTCTTTATATAAAAGAACACACGCAACACTGGAACTTTTACATCTTCATCGTTTCCTGCGATTCTTTTCTTTCACTGTGACAGCAACAAACATTATGTCTTCATCAAACATCCGGATGAAGACATATTGTTGATGAAATGTTGAGACATATTGTTGATGACATATTGTTTGCATCAAATATTGATACGGACAATATGTCATCAACTGACATATTGTCCGCCTCAAACATTATGTCTATATCGGAATCATTCTGAAATCACTGTTCGACAACATTTACATCGTCTTCTGCAAATCCAAGAACTCTTCTTGGGAGAGCGATTAAGTTTACATTCTCTGCATGATTAAGCTCTACAAACTCATTTCCATCGTGATTAAAGAATTTCTGCTAAGAATGAACTAATGTTGATGACTCTAACTCTTTCCAGACGTCCACCAACCATCCTCCAATAGTTTAATTTTCTTTAAGATCTTGACAATCATCGTCTTCAGAAAGGATAATAGTTTTCACCTTCTCTTAAGAACCGAAATTTCTTGGCCACTGTGACATTAGATGGTGACAACATCATTCGTATGATTCTATTTTTGGTGAAGATTTACTGTACGGTCACTATTGGCAACTTTTTCAAAAAGTCGTCAAAAATCTCGCCATTTACTACAAGCGAGATCTAAATATAAACAAGATAGTGAAAAATATTGTTTGATTGGTCGGAATCCCTCAACCGTAGTCGGATGTGATTGGTCGGAATTGGTTGGGTTGCCAGAAAATGTTATTTATCGCCAAATCAGGAAAATCGCGCCAACAGTGTGACCGTACAGTAAATTTCAGCCCGATATTTAATCGCTTTAATGTCTATGTTTGAAGATGCGTTGTCTACAAAACAAGAATGAAATTTAGAAAACCAAGACCTTAAGTAACACGTAAGTGCTTCAAGTATAATAAATGTTTTACGAAAACTTTACCCCGTTATGCGTTCTATCAAAGCCCTTAAAGGTCGATTTAAACCCTCGAAAAGATTCAAGGTTTCAGTCAATGTTTAAATAAATTTATTCAACTTGTGAAACTCAAAAAATACAGATAAATTATGTGTGTGTTTATATTAAAGAAATTATCTCCATCAAAATCAGATTTCTTTTAATAGATTACTTTCTTAAAAAAGGTATAGTTTCTCCAAATGTTGATTGCATCATATAACCTTTTATAATTAAAACTGCTTAAATGAAAGGAAATAAATAACTTGTAAATAAAAACATATCAAAAAGAGAGGGTTTAAATTTGCTCTGCTCTAAATAACAAATGGGCTGTGAAATAATATAAATAATTAAAATTCATTTTAAATCCAAGATTAAAATAAATTATAGCTTAAGTTAATTCAAGATATTTCATTTATATAAATGATTTCAAACTCATTATATTTGGAAAACAAAACATTTATATTCAGAAAAACAACATTAATTTGTTGGTTATTGAAAACTTTTACCTTGACATTTTTTATACCTTCTTTCTATTAACAATGTAAACACAATAAGGATATTTTTTAACAAAAAATATAACCAATCTAATTTTAATCACAGCTTTGGATAAAAAATGTTGAAATCATGGTTGTGAATTAATTATATTTTATTCTATAAATAAATTGTGTTTAGTTTTTGAGAAAGATATGATCCGAAAAATTATTTTCATGCTTTTATTTGTCTATAATATTTAAATTTCACAATTTGTTTAGAGAGTCATTAAAAGGAAACAAGTAAAATAATAATGTATAAATTGAATCTTCTTTTTTATTGATCTTTTAATTTAAAATAATGTTCCCTTTCTGCAAGCAATAGTAAATTGTTACATATTGTAAAATTTATTCGAAAAACTGCAAGTTAATAGTGAACATCAATTTTGTAAACTGAAAATAAGGCACATATAGCATATAATCACTTTTCGAGTTTTTGATTTTGGTGAATTTTTCGGGGGATATCATTGTTTTTCTAATAATCTGGATTTGTTATTACGTCATAGAAATCGAAGTACTAAAAATATTTTACAACATTCTATTATGGCAGTCATAGTAACCATGCCATCGCAATAAAATTTTGGAACACTCCAACTATTGCAGAAAAGCTATATTTTTTGCCAATGTGGTCAACACCCCTTGATGAAATACCCCTATGTTGGTACTTTACTGTTTTTATTTTCATCTTTTTTACTAAATTTATTCATATTGTAAATTCCACTTTGTATATAGTAGTTTTGCATTATATGTTTTGTTTTTGTAATTTAAAACAATTTTCGAGTTTATATACACTTGCCAGAAAAAGTCTGCGTACAAACGCACAGTAAACATTCTACAAAGTATAAAAGTACATTATAGGGTCAACCTTAATTTTTGAATATTAGGTTGACCCTATAAAAATAAAATAAAAAATACCTAAAGTATTTTTTTAACAATTCCTTAAGTATTAGTAACAATTTCAGGATGAAAACGTACATTGTATCAAAGTTATAATAATAATTAAAAACTACACCAAAAGTTATCAGAAAAGTCTGCGTACAGTTACAATTTACAAAGATATATGGAAATTAATCTTCATTTTTTAACCTCCGTTGAGCTTGTATGAAATGAAATATATTGTCTGCATTTGTTTTTTTACTATTTATTAATTTGATCTCTTGTGGTAAGAGAACAAATAAAATAAAAAGAAAGTATCTTTGGTTGTCATGATACATTAGTACTTGCAAACTAATAGACTTAAAATGGATTCTAATCGAAAATAGATTGTTCCGGTCGAAAGGAAAATTATCTTAAGACTAAGGAATGAAGGCAAAACACTTAGAGAAATTGGAGAAATAGTTAGAACTCCTTCTTCTATCCAAAGAGTGATCAATAATTATAAGTCATCGAAATCTGTTATTTGAAAGCCTTGGAGTGACCGCCTATCTAAGTTGACTTTACAAGAAATGAGATACATCCTGTGAGTGAAATCCGTACATTTAAATCCAAAGATTACGGAACCTCCAATAGTAAAATTGATATTAGGGAAAGATTTAAAAAATCTTTTCATCAAGATACAATACGAAAAATACTGGAAAAATCTGGCTATCATGGCTATGTAGCGAGTACAAAATCAGATATTTCAACAGCCAATAAGAAAAAACGTTTAAATTTTGCCACAATCAGTATGTAAATAAACCTTCTGAGTTTTGGGAAAAAGTAATAAGGGAAATAGGAAAAGTAACCATCTGATGAAAGCAAATTTTGTATCTTTGGCAACAAATGAATGTAAACTGGTGTAGAGAAAACAAGGCGTGGCTTTTGAGAAGCAAAATCTTGTGGCTACAGTTAAACATGGTATAAGTGGCTTAATGATTTGGGGGTGCATGGCAGCAAATGTAGTAGGTCGATAAACTTTTATAGATTCCACTTTTGATCATATAGGATATCTAGATACATTAAAGCAAAATTTGAAGCAGAGTGCACAAGATTTGAATCTTAGCGATGATTTTTGGTTTCAACAAGACAATGATCTAAAACACATTGCCCACAACGTAAAGTTCTGGCTGTTGTATAATATCAAAAATCAGTTGCATACTCCTCCACAATCTCCAAACTTAAGTCGCAACGAACATTTATGGGGCTTATTTAAATGCATACAAGACTTGGCATCATTACGTACCATTGAAAGATTTGCTGAAAAGATTGATTATGATGGAATGGAATAATATTTACTCTGCCAAAAACGCCAAGCTAGTTCAGTCTATGCATTAACGATAGGAAGAGATTCTTGGACATAAGGATTTTTTTCAACCTGATATTAAAGTTTATTGATATTAAAGTTAATTGACAGTCCATAAAAGTTATTTTTAAGGACTTTTCTTACTTGTACGTAAATTTTTTCTGACTGCTTTTTGTGTGTAATTTTTAGTAAATATTATTGTTACTTTGAAACACTGAGTGTTATCTTTCTGAAATTGTTACTGATATTTAAGGAATTATCAAAGAAATACTCTTATATATAAAAATTTAATTAATGTTGACGCTTTAATGCACTTTTATTCTCTCTAGAATAATAACTGTGGGTTATATATATATATATATATATATATATATATATATATATATATTAGGTTGGGGAAAAAGTTATCGTTAAAAGTTATTTTTTTCGGTAGACGTCTGTAGTGATCGCCATCCCGTCAGGTATCTATCAAACAATTTCAAATTTATGCTCATTGGAAAGGTGACATTTGACATTAAAATATTCTCTTGCGGTTTTTTGTTTGATGAATTCAGTTATGAGTACAAGGTTTTAAAAATAGAAGACAACAAACAGAAAATTCGATACATTTTCGTTTTTCTTTTATAATGGCTAAAATGCTAACCAGGTGGCTAAAATTGTGAAAGGTGTTTATCGTCCTATATAAGACTGTAACAACCAGTTTCGCACAATTTTTGTTTCGTCGATTCCGTTTGGGTATTTGGATGCTAAAGATGCACCTCCCTGGATACAACATCGTCGAGAATGTCTATAAAATATCAAAAATTATCAAACTTGACAGCATGTCAGCTGTCGTAGCTTCGCACAAGTCCTAAAAATCTACATGAAAACTGTTTTAAACCTTTTTACAAAGCGAATCTAAAAGAAGTTACAAAAAGTTCATGTAAAAATAATGGATTTCTTTTTCTCCAAACTAATATATAGCAATAAATTTCTTGAGTGATTTTGTTGTTCCAAATTCTATTTCAAGAGCGACTTTCCTTTAAAATAATCTCTTTTTGACTCACATTGTTGAAACTGTTGGAAAGATATCCTTTCATGAACGATCATCAATCGCTATAAAAATAACTTCTTCGGCTAAATATTTATCAGCGAGGAAAAAAAAACCGGTGACAAGATATTTTCCAGCTGTCAGGGATCTTTCTTTTATTTATCGTTAATTTTTATTTGTTTGTAGAAATTTTGGGTTTTAAATCAAGCCCCAAGTCGTAAATCATCCCAGTTTAAATTCTACAGTCTGCAAGGAGATAAAAGAGATTTGTATTTTTCTGCTATTTTAAAATATGATTACGAACTTTTTGGCTGTGGCGCGGATGTGGTGATGTAGAAATAAAGACGGTAGACCTTCACAACAATTATACGGGTGCATAAAAGTGTATATAATTTGATGTTTGTATGATTATCACCATGTAAATTAAATCTGTACTTTCTGAGACGTCTTTCAATTCAGTTATGTTATGCAATATCAATACCCAAGAATATCGTCATTAGTTGCTAACTCAATTCATTCTAAAAGAAGTCAATGTTGCAAAATCATCATCAACACTATATGAACCAACGGTTTGAAAACAATTTATTTGCAGCTGTCTACCCCAATTTGAATACAATTACCTCAGCTCAATCTAATTACGCGGTCCAGAAAAATCTATACTGCTTCACAAACTAAACAGCAACTTTCACACCTGCAAACTCAGCAGTCTGAACGACCACTTGACTGAAGCAGATACTACTTATACCGCTTCGAATGTTCCTTGAACCTTCCTCTATTGGAGATTTGTTGAACATTTCATTAGTGAGCCTATGGTAATTAGGCTCTTTTTAGTCCTATCGACTCGAAATTTCAAGAACGTTTACCTCTGTTTTGGCTCCAAAAATGTCGCCAAATACCGCCAAGATACCTTAGATTTTTAGATTTATTTCTCAGCTTTGAAAACTGCTATTTTCACAGAATATAAACCTTTGTTCATTAAATAATTTCAAAATTAAATGATAAAAACATTTTAAAACAAGTAAGAAAAGATACAAGATATTCATTCTCCGGTCAATGGCTGTGTGGTTAGCGTTCCTGACTCCTGGGATGTTAGTCCCGGGTTCAAATCTCGGTTTGGGCATGGACGTTTCTTTCCTCTCTCTCTCTCTCTGTGTTTCTTTGTCCTTTCTTCTGAGGTGATGGATGAATGTGGCCCACCCTATAAACGTGTTTGTGGTGGTGTGACGTGGGAAATGCTACTCGCTTCCGTGACTTAGTTCGCAGGTGTCCACTGGGTAACGCTAAATGAATAGCATTTTCCAGGCTTGTTATGGCGAAAGGTTAATCACCCAGTGCCAGCCATTTGAAAAAAAAAATTATTCAAACATTAACACTAATTTTCGTAATATTATCAATACATTGGAGGGGATCAGATCTACTTAACCCTTGATTAAGTCACCTTTGGCTCAATTTTTCAATATTTAGCGATAAATAAAATTTTCTGGTAACCCGTTTTTTCGCACAGGTAATATTTTTCAAAATTCTGCGGGGGTTTTTTTTTTTTAAATTTATATTTTAATTCAAACATTAAAATTCTGTTTTTTTCGCATAATTAAATGCTTTTATCATCAAAATATTAGCAGAGAAATTATTACTTTATTATCTTTTAGGCACCGTTATTACTTTTCTTCGTGACATGGAATATGTGTGTTTTTGTTATAATTTGATTTGAATTAATATGGTTTTGTTTAGTGATGTTAAAAAACCGAAAAAGATTTGATACATTTGCATTTACCTGTATAAAAGGAATTTAAATGCTTATATACAATGAGATGCACTTAAGAATTATATATACACTACTGGCCATTAAAATTGCCACACCAGGAAGAAATGCAGATAACAAAATGATATTTATTGGACAAATATATTATACTATAAATAACAAGTGATTAAATTTTCAAAAAATTTGGCTGGATTGAACCTGAGAAATCAGTACCCAGAACAACCACCTCTGGCAGTAATAACAGCAGTTATACGCCAGGGCATTGAGTCAAATAGAGATTGGATTGCACGTACAGGTACAGATGCCCATGCAGCTTCAACACGATGCCACAGTTCATCAACTGTAGTGACTGACGTTTGGTGACGAGCTAGTGGCTCGGCAACCATTGAACAGACGTTTTCTATTGGTGAAAGATCTGGAGAATGTGCTGGCCAGGGCAACAGCCGAACATGTTCCGTATCAAGGAAGGTCCGTACAATACCGGCAACATGCGGTCGGGCATTATCCTGCTGAAACGTAGGGTTACGCAGGGCTCGAATAAAGGGTAGAACCACGGGTCGTAACACACCAGAAATTTAACACTGTTCAAAGCACCGTCAATGCGAACAAGAGGTGACTGAGACGTATATCCAACTTCATTTAAATGTACTCAATACTTCATTTAAATGTAACCTGTTCTTTTTACTTGGTCCTGTTCAAGTAACATGGTCAATACCTAATCTGACACTCTCTATCGTGGCCCACTGATATTTTTATGACTTAACTTTATGGTAAAAACATACATTTTTGTAGTAACGCATAGAATAATAGGAAATAAGTGTAAAACAGAATAATAAATAATAGATTAACTATTAAATATTAAGTTTGAAAAATGTATTTTAATTGAGTAATTAAAGAAAGTCAAAATTTTTATATAAATTACTTCATTGGTATGAGTATTTTAGAATTAATTTTAGAATTACATTTTAGAATTAATCTAATAAGAGAGTTATTAATTTAAGCTAAAATATATATAAAAATCATTTAAAAAGAGTGGAACTAACTGAAACTTATAAGTGAGTAAAACTATGCAAATTAATTAAGGCTTTTGTAATTTCAATAATAGCTTGGTATTACATGATCACGTGACAGGCGGAAAATCGCAGACAGCAAACCGAAACACAAATACGTCAAAGAACATCTCAAAGAATCCGTCACCAGTTTCCGTTCGGAGTTATTCTTCTGACGGTGGAAGTTGAAGTACAATTTTGGTAATTATCTCTCACACAGTAATTCATTCATGGACGAGATGTAACCCTGAGCTGTCAATTCTGAATATCGTTTGGGTTTCCCCTGCAATTATCAGATTAGAGACACGCATCGAAATTGAGAGAAGTAACTACCAAAACATAAAAACAGTTTGTTCGGGATTAAAAAACTGACTTGCATCGTAAGTTAAAAGAATTATTCAAGCTTGAGCAGAGCTAATTATGTTTTCTAACGTTATTTTGCTGCTTGTCTTGGTGAATGAAGTAAATGGCTCTGAAATTAATTTTGTTTTTTGTAAACACTTGTCAGGGAAATCTGACATTTTTTCCGACAGTTTTTTTAGGGTAATTAAGACATAAGTGGGATGGTTTTTACTAGATTATTATAGAATGAATGGAGAAAAATCTGTTGTTGTTGTTGTTACTTATGACACTTTGCTGTCCGATATCAGGCGAATAAATTTAGAAAGAACGTCTTCAGTTTTTGAACAGAGCACCCTCTCATGAGTGTGGAAGTACGATTTGGCTCATAGATGGCAGCACCATATGGGTATTCGAATTTAGAGATTGAAGCCAGAGAAGACACCAAGGCCTGGCTCTTACAATCTCCATAGGTATTGATTTTTAATGGGAAGCTGGAGGACACTGCGACCACGACATTACGTGCCCCTGTCGCCATTAGTGAACATTAGTCACCATAGTAGATTTTAGTCGGCGGGGAATCGAACTCACAACCTTGCGATTGCGGGACTGACGCCGTAACCAACTAGGCTACCGTGATCTGAGAGAAAAATTTGGAATAATATATTAAATATTTTCTTTAAATCAAATCAAAAAAGAATAGTTAGATTAATGGCTTACATACAAATTTTTGTTTCTCTAATTTTTGTTTAAATTCTAAATTTTTGTTTGATCATTGAACTTTTTTCTGTAATGCATGATTTCATATTAAAGAATTCCATGGATGTTTTCAGATCAGGCAATAATGAACGATGGAAAAAAGAACTAGTTCATTTTTGTAGTTCACTGAAACCTGCTTCTGCGAGTTCTCTTTTTGTGAGATTTTTTTCCCTTTTTTTGTATGGCCTGTAAAAATTTCAATTCCTTTGGTACATAATTGATGAAATCATCAGCAAAGTATGAAATGGTTCGATCAGCTAATTAGTTTTTTTTTTTTCAAATTTTCATTCATTAACCAATATTCCGTCATTCAGAGACATTACTTGTGTGTTACCCCACTACAAGAGGAATATATGTATCCAGTATTTCCTACAAATAATTTAAATAAAAAATACTTGTACGAAAATAACAAGTATTTTTCACTTAAAATACTTGTTATTTTCGTCCAGTTTACTTTAATGCTTTACTTTACCGAAGTATTCGGAATGCGCTAATCTCAGGTCATTTTCATTTGAAAAAATAAATTATTTCGTAAGGTTTTATGTAGTTGAGACATTTTTATGCGGTCGCCCAAAAAGTAAATTATTTCCTAAGATTTTGTATACTTGAGATATTTTTATGCGGTACCTTAATTCATTGTTTTTTAATCATGTTGCGGAAATTATTTTCATACTATTTTTTATTACTGTACTCGATATAAATGAGTTTACTCCATCAGAAATACACTTCTTAAACAGACAGAAATTGATCTTTGTATGGCGTCATCCACGTCGAAGCACATAAATGCTTTTTTGATACTAGAATTTCTTTACCTCGATGAATCTTTTCACAGTTCTTATGAAGATTTTTGATTTAAGCTCTCGTATAATAAACGTATCGTATATTTTCATATTATCTTAGACAGTTTCCTTGAATTAGATAAAAATAACTAATTATCATACTAATTTTTAAATATTTCAAAAATATGGTAAAAAGGCAAATAATTTTCTTTGTAATTCTTACCTCTCTGTTTAGTGGTCAGAGTGCCTCACTGCGGATGGTGGGAACCTGGGTTCGATTCCCGATTTAGACATGCATGTACTTTCTCTCTCTTCTGTCTTTGACCTTTCCTTGTATACATATATTCCTATCCTTTCCTTTCCTTGTATACATATATTCCTTTCCTTGTATACATATATTCCTTTCCTTATATATATGACCTTTCCTTGTATAAATATCCTTTAAACCCCCCACCTTGTCCAGTGGTCAGCAATCCTGACTATGGGTGCAGAGGTTTTGGATTCGAATCCCGGCTCGGTCATCGATGTACTTTCTGTCTCCTGTCTTTGTCCATTCCTTACGTGAATGCTTGCCTACCCTATAAACGGGTACTTATGGCATGTGTGTACTGAGGAAGTTGGACTACACACCAAATTAAGGTTCAGTTGGAAAAGTGGAGCAGCGCACCCTATGTTGTCAGTCTAGCTGAGACAAAACAACAACAATTATTTGTTTGTTATTCAGTAATAAATTATTATGTCTTTATTATTTACATAGTTTTAAGCACTAATTGCAAAATATTCAAATTAGTTTTATATAAAAACAACTTTAAATCATTTTTCGACAACATTTATAAAATTCCTAATGATTAATTTGTTGTTAGGTTTGATGTTGATATTTTGAATTACTAATGGATACAGAAGAGTTCCATTATAATTGTTGTTTTGATACCTATATAAGAAATTATATTTTAATACCTATACCTACTTTGAACCTATTACATTTGATACCTAGTTTGAACATTTTCAGCCAAACGCGACCGCGGTTGTTTCTTTCATCATGAGTTAAGGTCATGGATACGTCACTTTATTATAAACAAATAATTCTTTTCACCAATAATGTTGAATATACTATTTTGTCCACCAATCAAAAACAAGGATTAGCTCTTCTGTGAGCAATTTGAATGAAAATTTTGTTCAATATCTTAGTGGGATTGGTTATTTTATATATTATTGGTGATTTGTGTCTCTCTCGATACCACTATTAAAAAATAATTACTTATTAATCATTAAGTAAAGATAAATTTATATTTCATATAGCATGGAAAACACATTAAATATTAGTTTGGGGAAAGAGTAATTCATTATTTTTTCGGTAGACGTCTGTAGTGATCGATATCTCCTGATGTATCTATCAAACAATTTCAGATTTATGCTCGTTGGAAAGGTGACATTTGACACTAAAATATCCTCTTGCGGTTTTTTGTTTGATTAATTCAGTTACGAGTACAAGGTTTAACAAAATGGAAGACAACAAACAGAAAATTCGATACATTTTCGTTTTTCTCTTGTAACGACGAAAAAGATTGCCAGGTGGCTAAAATTGTGAAAGGTGCTTATCGTCCTATATAAGACTTTAAAAACCAGTTACGTACAATTTTTGTTTTGTCGATAACGTTCGGGTATTTTTGATGTTAGAGATGCACCTCGCATGTGGATACAGCATCGTCGAAAATGTCTATAAAATATCAAAAATGATCGAAGTTAACCGCATGTCAGCAGTCGTAACGCGCAAGACCTGAAAATCTACATGAAAGCTGTTTTAAACCTTTTTACAAAGTGAATCCAAAACAAGTTACATAAAGTTCACGTAAAAATAATGGATTTCTTTTTCCCCAACCTAATATTAATATTTGATTGTTCATAGAAGCAATAAAAAAATCATTTTACGCATATACCAGATTCAAAAAATTTTAATTTATGAGTGTTACAAAGTCTAGTCAGAATTCTAATTCAATTTAATTTGGTTAAATTAGAACTATCAAATTTTTAGGAAAATTCTTAGCAATATATATGTTATTATCTGAATAGAAAGATGTATTTATTTCATTTTTGTTCTTCTTTGTTTCAGTATTGTCGTGCGGTTATCCTGGAAACCCCGCGCATTCTACAGTTACCTTCAATACAGACACGATTGGGACTGGTACACTTGCCACCTACAGGTGCGATCCTGGTTTCGACCTTTTGGGCCCTTTGAGAAGATTGTGCTTCGAGAATGGAACGTGGATACCGATAGGCTTGCCAGTGTGTGGTAAGTGATGCACATAATTTTCTATATCCCTGCTCCAAACCGAATTCTAAATCGTTACATTCAAAATGTGCATCGTTTGAAATAAGAATCTTTAAGTATTCAAATCAACAAATATTTTTATCAACCGATAGAAGCAATTTAATCAAATACTTAGTTTTGGATTACAGATATTTCTCACAACTGCTTCACAAGTTATTTCAGTTAGTTACGACAGGATAAATCAAAAGCAAAACTGTTTCTCTTCATAAGCAGTCCTTCTATTCAATGTTGAAATCTGAAAGTTTACACGTGGCCATGTTGTAACGCTGTGCAAATTAGAATTCTTTTGTTAATCAGGAATATTTTCTAAAAGATTTCAAAGGAAAAAAATTCAAGGACCTTTATTTCTTAATTAGTTCTTTACTTGTGATCTTTTCAAAATAATGAACAACACCCAGCTCTTTTGTTTGAGCATTTTTTCCGGCCCTATTAATCGGATATGGCTATCTCAAAGACTTGCATAGATGATATAACCTCAACCCATTTTCCAAGTTGAAGTAAAATAAAATCATTGCAGCATATTGCACATTTATTTTAATTCGGTCGAAATGCAATGTCAAATAATTTAGCGCATGCTTCAAATTACTGAGATGGTAATTATACTGAGATGGTATATTTTCACTGAAACATTTATAGTACCATTTACAACAGGAAAAATCCTGGATTGAAAGAATTGGTGATATTTGCTTGTTACACTTTCGGACTTTTATAAGATGTATGTAACTACAAAAATTAACAATAATTATACATTTCCGCCAATAAACTAATGCTTAAACACTTAATTTATATAATAAAAATCAAAACTTGTGCACCAAGTTTAATCTTCATCGTTCAAAATCATCAAAATTAACTGTGAATATCAAAAATATTTTTAATCAGTTGGATAGTTTGTAATTTTTACATATCAAACAATCTAATTCGTGAAATAATGTTATAAACTTGTTGCTATAGATTTAAAGTAAATCTTTGTGAACTAAAATATTTCTTATTAAAAGTTTTAAATCTTTGATGTTGCCTTAATAAAAAAGGATAAAAAATTTGTTCTTGATAGTAGAACTAGTATTTGTTCTAACGCTTTAATTAATTTTCTTTTTTTTCCAAATACATGTTTATATGAATTAATTATGCATGAAATCGTGTAATGGTCACTTTATGTAAATCCACCAAAACGAAAATATATTTCACTATCTTTAACCCTTCTTTGCATAATGGTGGAAATTTCCATCATAACTTATAATGCCCAAAAATTATATAAAAGAACAAGTTCACTTTAAGTTGAATTTTGTTTTATTATATTAGAGTTTCTATTGCTAAAAAATTGAAAATGAGTGGAAGAAAGGTTTGTTACACGTGTTTCTGTTATTTTCCTCTTTTATTTCTATTTAGTACTAAACTAATGATCTAATTTTGGATGATGATGGAAATTTTTAGCATATTGTTTTTTGCTAAATTTATACTATAAATATATACTAAGATTTTTTTAACCATTTTTCCTTTAATTTTGAACATGAATTATATCAACTTGAATTATTTCACCAATAAACAAAAAATCATGCAAAGAAGGGTTAATTAATATTCTTTTTTTTTCCATATATATGTTTACATGAATTAATTATGCATGAAATCGTGTTATGGCCATTTTATGTAAATCCACCAAAACGAAAATACATTTCACAATCTTAAGCCCTTCTCGTAGAAAGCCGATTTACAATATAGTGCCATCGTTGTGCCTGTTTTTCTACTGCGACAAAAGACCACTATTGTAATTAGAATAATTTCCGCTTAAAGAAATACACCCAACTCACAATCAGAAATGACTTCAGGGCATTGTGTCGAACAAAGTGCTATCAGGTGCATCAGGCCGTAACATCACTAGCAGTTGGCGAAAAAGAAATAAAAAAAACTGTCCGCAGAAATCTGTGGCAGTAGTGATCCGCTTTTATTTTTATTTTATTTCTGTTTCACTTTCCGGAAGGGTCAAAGTCCTTAGCCTGCAATAAAATGACGAACCAATTCTGTTGAAATTAGGCATTTGGAATTTATTTTCCTGCTGCCAAATAAAAAAAAGAAATTTTTTTTAATCATTTAAAGAAAAAATAGAAATCGTCTGCTGCTGCCCATACAAGATTTAATTAATGGCTAATTTTCTTTATGTGAACCAACATGCTTCGGTGATTTCTATTAGAACTTTTAAAGGAAATGAAAAAAAAGTATGTAACAAAAGGATACCTTGTTCCAAATTTGTACTATTAAATCTATTTTCTATTATCATTGCCTTTTCGTAATAGTAAAGAAAGTGTTGTTGTGGTGATGAAAGTTGTAGTTATTTCCTGCGTCGTACAAATTTAATTTCTCGCAAATAGCCTAAAAATAATTGCTTGGAAAAAAATGTCGTAAATGGTTATTTCCCATGCCAGAGTTATTTAGAAATGCTAAGAACTTCTAAAAAATAAAAAGATTCTATATAGTTTATTAGATAAATAGAATAAAATTTCCTGGTTAGATTTATTTAAAAATATTAAAAACTGTTGAAAAATTAATAATTTTTTAAAAATTGTTAAGTTTTTCAGTATATTTAAATTCTATTTTACAGTATGTTTAAATATATGAATATAGAGAAACTTTTATATAAGAATTTATTCAAAATTATAAAATTCCTTGCTTTATAAATTTCTGTGTTTAAAATATTATTTCTTATGAACAGAATAAATATAATTATTTTCTAAAGATATTTATATAATTCAATTGATATAATTTATCACAAATTACTTTCAATTGCATCCTGTAAAAAAAATTAATAAAATTAAAGGTATTAGGGTAAATTTAT
>JAPDSC010100911.1:0-14734 GCA_026290005.1 Latrodectus geometricus | reverse complement strand
ATATATATATATATATATATGTAATAGATAGATAGATAGAGATAATAATAACGGACATTTCATGTACTAAAACTTGTATTTGAAAATTTTTTATTGCTATGTGTATAATAAAAATACTTATATTGTATTTATATATATAAATAGTTGTGTCCCATGAGATTATTTGTACAATACTCGTCCCAGAAAATTTATCCAAATCCAGGTCTAGATCAAGGGAAAAAGACTTTTGTTTATTGCATGTTTGGCGATCATAAAGAAAACGATCTTATGACGATTGTAATTTATTCTCATTTCCAACAATTTACCTTCTGACCCAATACCAGGTGGTTCTTATCTGCTTATTATACAGTTTTTTTTACTGATTTTTCCCACACAATGGTCTGCGAAATGTAAACAGAGCGTGAAAATATCAATTGGAAACTTAATTCCGGTAAAGACACTGTTCTTCCAGCCGGATAAGGCCATCTTTTCAGAGGGAAAACGTGTTATTGGCTTGTTTCCTTGGCGACTTTTCGCAACGTTTGAATGCCGTAAACGCATCTACTATGTTTTAATTTTAGGCAATTGGAATGGAATGGCGAAATTAAAATTCTTCTTGCCATGTTAAAAGTAATTATTATTTTCCAGTAATGATGTTCTCTCAATGGATTTACTTTCTACACAGCGAAATTCAATATTGAATTGCGTGCTAATTGTCTTTAGATTCTTTCAGTTAATTTCAGTCTTTAGATTCTTTCATTTAAATTCAATTAAACATTGCTAATCAATTGACTGTGAATAATACAAAATTGCGATATTTAAATATAATTCAAATAACATTTTATTTAAAAAACTACTGAAAACTATCGATTTTGTTAATTTTGTTACGAAATCGATAAGTTTCAATATTTTTAAAAAACAAATTGTTTTTGTAAACTATATTTTTTAAAATACATTGTTATTTTTGTTATATATATATATATATATTAGTTAACCAGACAAGAGTACAAGTATTGTACAGGTATGGTTAAATAACAAAATATATTAGGTTGGCGAAAAAAAAATCCATTATTTTCACGTGAGCTTTATATAACTTCTTTTGGATTTACTTTGTAAAATGGTTTAAAAAAGCTTTTATGTAGATTTTTAGGTAGATTTTTACGACAGCTGGCATGCGGTTAACTTCGATCATTTTTGATATTTTATAGACATTTTTGACGATGCTGTATCCACATGCGAGGTGCATCTCTAACATCAATAATACCCGAACGAAATCGACGAAACAAAAATTGTATGTAACTGGTTGTTACTGTCTTATATAGGACGATAAACACCTTTCACAATTTTAGCCACCCGGCTATCTTTTCCGCCGTTACAAGAGAAAAACGAAAATGTATCGAATTTTCTGTTTATTGTCTTCCATTTTTAAAACCTTGTACTCGTAACTGAATGAATCAAACAAAAAACCGCAAGAGGATATTTTAGTGTCAAATGTCACCTTTCCAATGAGCATAAATCTGAAATTGTTTGATAGATACCTCACGAGATAGCGATCACTACAGACGTCTACCAAAAAAATAAAGGATTACTTTTTCCCCAACCTAATATATTATAATAACGGTTTATATTAAGTTATTATTTTCAATAATTGGTTTTTATGTAGTCATTCTAAAAGAAAAGCTTGTTAATATCATTGTGAATAAAAATGTGTGCAACACATTTACAAGTTATATTTAAATTAGAAATTGTATTCATTTTCTTCAACAAATATCAGATTCATGTCCAATAAAAATCATTTGCGATATTTTACTAAGTTTATGCAAATATTTATCTATTGGGGATTTGAATATATTTAAAAGTGATTTCCAAAACTTATGTATAAAAATATCGAAATACTTGGCTCTAATTAACTTATTTTGTAAACCAAGAATGTTCCAGTTTTCGGTTCATTAGTTTGTTGGTTTGATTCCTACCATGGGTATAGTTATTTGTAATGTTTTTGATGTTTTTTTTTAAACAATAGGGTCGAGGTGTGCTAAAAAATGACCATTGAAACCAAATTATTATAAATCAAAATTAATAAATTATTTTATCTTGTACCAATTAGGCAAAGAAGGCCAAATTCTATAAAAAAAATAAGTATTTTAAAATATATTACAAAACTTGTCACACAAATGCTTTCTCTACAAATTAATTTTTGATCCTTGGAAATCAATGATGTCACGAAAAGGATGCTATTGAAAATTAAATTTAAATAGCACTATTCTGCGTATTATAGCGTACATTTTAGTATCTTGCTGTTTCTTAATTTCTATCTTTCTATATTCATATTCTGCTTTTAATGAACTGTAATTATATTTGATTATTTAATTGGTTTTAATTATTGAAATTCTTAGAAAGCAATAGGTAATATGCATTATAAAAAAATATGAGGTTGAAATATTACTGCACTTAATTCAATTTTTTTACTTATTTATTTTCCTTATTCATAAGTTAAATTAATTATAATTAATAATTAATTACAATTAATTATAATAATAAAATTATAAGTTAAATTAATTATAATTATTATCTACAATTTATTGAATTTTATTATTTATTGATTTATTTATTGACATATTTACTATGTATCGATTATCATGCTATTACAATTATCATGTTAATAATAGTAATCAATTCATTATCTAAATACTAAAAAATACAAATCCTTACCGACATTGTCAATTTGTAGAATAATTACTTTTATTTTAAGGTTTAGAGGTGAAGTAAAAAAAGAATTTAAAATAAAATATAATGAAAAATTGTGCATGACCGAGATATCTCGGAACAAACATTCATTGCTTTATACATGAAACCGAGATAATTCGGCATGATCATACTATGGCTTAATTTAATTTTTATACTTATTTGGTGAAAATGCGCTTTAGGTCCCCTACTCTGCCAACTTGGCGAAAGTGTGCTGTTTGTCCCGTACTTAGCAGGTTTTCAAAAAAGCTGTTGCCATGGCGATAATGGAATACGATTTTTAACGGTTTTAAGCAAATTAGCAACCAATGAAAATGACCGATTTTTCAAACTGAATCTAATTAACGACCAATGAAAATGCTAAAAGAAAAAAATAAATTAATGAGCATGCGCGAAAAAGCGCAAATTATTTCCTCCGGAGGTTGCCATAAAGAGCTCATTAGGTATAAAAACGTCCGGTTTACCAAGCTTGGTGCATTTTTCGCCAAGTTGGCAGAGTAGGGGGCCTAAAGCTCAGATTAACGACTTATTTATAGCTTTACTCCAAATAAAAATAAAAGTTGATGGACATAAAAACGCAAATGATTTCTCGGAATAAATATTTATTTACATAAATGAACTGGAGATAGTTCTGAGTGATCAAACCAGGGCTCAATATAATTCATATGGTTATTTATAGTTATACTTCTCATAAAAATAAAAGACAAAAAGAGAGACGGGTTTCTTATTTCAGAATTCCTTGAAACAAAAACACAAATCATTCTTTTAAAACTGTTATTAAAAATATTCTTAATAAAGTCATTATTTCTCTTAACTGCAACCGCTTCATGATACATTTGTTGTTTGAGCATGCCTCCTGCGCCTATTCTTGTCGAAAGAAAAACGTGACTTTTTCAACCGATAGGTCAGTATGGCCAACAGATTAAAGGGAAATCCCGCCCCCAGTGGCTTCTTCCTCGAAATAATGGCGGTTACGTGATCCCTGGAGATGATGCCAATCAGATAAATGAAATTTCTTCCTAATGAAACATGACGTCATCAGTATCTCGATAACGCCATCAAGTGATATACTAGCAACATCTGCAATATTCGCAGGAATAAAATGATATATATTATTTGTAAAATCAAAAATACAAATAAAATCATAGTTATTAACAACTTAGATTAATAAAAATATTTGCAACAGTAATAATTTTAGCAAATAGATAATATATTATAATTTTCATGAGTTACGATAAAATAGTTTTATAATAAAAGCACAATGATATTTAAAAAGCCATATTCAGATAACATTACAATCCCATATGCCTTGCTTTGGACTTTTTGATTTATAGTTTGAACTGATAAATATATTTGTGATACCTTATAAATACTTTTGGAGCTCAGTAAATGTACTCCGAGTTCACGTACATTAATGCGATTCAAAAGACTTTGGTTTATTCAATTAGGTACGTAATATTTTCTTACAAGAATTATCTGCAAATAGACTTACTGTCGATTTTACATTGAAGCAGATTTTGCATGGATGAGAAAAATTAAGATAATTCAATAATAAAAGTTATGAAATAAATACAATTGAAGAATTTTTTAATTTAGAGATGTAAAAATATTAAATTTATCTCAGGCCTTTAACTTAGCAGAATAAGAACAAAATGAAAAATCTAATTTATCGCCAATATTCTACAAAGTGATGAAAATCGCCAAGTTTTATGAATAACTTTAAAAAATTATGCAAATGCATACAAAAGAGTTTTTTAATAGAGATGTAAAAATATTAAATTTAATTCAGGCCTTTAGTTTGACAGAACAAGGAACAAAATAAAAAGAAAAATCTAATTTATCGCCAATATTCCACAAAGTGATGAAAATCGCCAAATTAAATGAATAACATTAAAATGTTATGAAAATGCATACAACTAAAGAACATTTTAATCGAGATGTAAAAATATTAAATTTACTTACGCTTTGAATTTAACAGATTAATAACAAAAGAAAAGAAAATTCTAATTTATCGCCAATATTCCACAAAGTTATGAAAATAGCCAAATTTTATGAATAACATTAAAATATTATGAAAATGCATACAACTGAAAAACTTTTTAATAGAGATGTAAAAATATTAAATTTAATTCAGGCCTTGAGTTTGACAGAATAAGGAACAAAATAAAAAGAAAAATCTATTTGCCGCCAACGTTCCGCGAAGTGATGAAAATCGCCAATTTATATAAATAACATCCCACAACTTTTTCACTGTTAGTTTCTACTGCAACAAGCGAAAAAAAAGATATTAATATTGCTGTGATACTTCAATAACTTGTCAAAAGACCATTAATTTTAAATTTTTAAATAGCTTTCGTTCGTTAGAAAAAACGAATCCATCCCAACTCTTCATCTTTTTTGACAGATGACAAACAACCAGACTTTCCACTTAATTCTTACCTGACATTTACGAGCCACGCGTTGCTAATCAATCCATAATATTTCATGAGTTTTTTTTTCTCTCTTCGCGGATCATAAACTTGCACTTTGATCAAGGTTAATAAAATGCGTGATCGTAAAATATTGACATCGTAACATAGTTTTTACGATCCTGGTTCACACTTCATTTCTATATGAAAATTTGTTTTCTCTCCTAAAATCGCGTGCTGATAAAAGATTTTTATTCGAAATCAATCTGGCTTAAAATTAGAATATCGTCTTAGTTTTCCTTCGTTGACATAAACTGACACGCCTTTTTTAGGTAAGTGTGTTTTTGCTATCAATAAGAAAACACGGATATGTTTTTCCTTATAAAAAAGAAAACTTAAATACATACTTCAAAATTAATAATTCTATTTAACTGGCAGTGACCTTCTGATGTGTGTTCCCCGTCTTACTTCCCTGTACGTAATTCAAACTTGGACTTTGCCAATTAGGTGAAAACTGCTGGAGAGTCTTCATATTTAAGATCTGTGACCAAGAAGAAGACTCTCCAATATTTGACTTGCCACATTAATAGGTATCATTTCACTTGAAGGACATTGCGACCATGAACTACTGAACGTGGCCCAGCCATTGTTAGTAAACAAAACTGATCTTCGATTAAGTTGGAGCTCGGAGTCAATACCTTCCAATAATGAGATTCAAACCCTGATAACCAGGTCAACACTGCCTTTGTGGCCAAGTGGTACAGTATCTGAGTTCAATTAAAGTCTGTTGAACAACAAGAAATGTTGGTTGCGCTTTTGGGATGTTTGAAAGTGTTTCAAGGTTTCTTCCTTGTGATATATGCATGTGACCTACTATCTATTAACGAGGATAGGTAAGGACTTAGTGTCCTTATAACATTCTACGGCTGTTAGGTTGTACTTTACAAAGTACACTAAGGGAGGGATAATTCAAAAGCAAATGGAAAATGTGTCTTATGACATCTGCTTTCCAGGAGAATTTTTCACAAATACTTGGTCGTATTTACAAGGGAAAGAACCAAGAAAACTTCCAAGCATTCTATCCGGCAGATATGAATCCAGAAATGTACCATCCGTCTCTCAATGTTAACAATGACTTGAATCATTATTGGAAAAGCTCTGTCCTCTGCTTAGGCAACGAAAAATGGTTCTTTTTATAAGCTTTTGCTCATTGTTAATTAAAAATGTCAACAAATAAATAAACTCATAAAATTTTGCTTGATAGACAACCATCAACAAATCATAAATTTTATAATTTTTTTTCTTCAAGATTGCAGAATCTATAAGGACCATGCAGTCTTTCCTTTCAGATTTTATAGACAGTGATCGGTGCTGGACCATCATAATAGGGGAAATTCAAAAAATTCTGAAGTTCGCATATCAACAAATATGCATGTGCCAAATCAAACTTAATCAGTTATCTTCCGTTTGTACAGTAATAACAGGATCGAGTTATAAATTTCTCATCCTGTGAATGTAGTTTTTATCTATATTTATCGATAGGCGTACTTTAAAGAGGATTTCGGGATTTGATATCAATTTTCTTGAATAGTTACACAATTTTAGAACTATGTAATGGAAAATCTAGCTACTAAACTATTATGAGGTCCATTTAGCCTTTGTTGTAGAGTTCGGGACTTCTTTTATGTCGTGAACTGAATTTTAGATGTTGAAAGGTAAGAAGCCGCAGGAAAAACTTCAATGCATTAATATAAGTGTATATATTGAAAAGTAAGTAGGCAGTACTGTTCTACTTTATTCAAAAACAACAAAGATTTTGTTTTAGACATTTTATTCCAAATTTTTTATATAAAGGCCAGCTATTATGATTTCCACCTTTAAGCACTACTAGGGGTGCAAGGGGGACACTTTACGTAATGAGTATGCGAGGGTAGAACTTCGTAATATAGAAGCAGATACTTAGCAGAAGATTCCTTGACTTAGTCTGTCAACCCCAGAGGTATGATTTCACATGGAAGACATTGCGACCATGATACTTACCCGTCCTTTGTGAAAATGACGAATCTTCGGTTGGGTTGGGACTCAAACTCACAACTTTCCCATAACGAGAGCGAACACCCAAACCAAACCAGACCACCATGGCCTATTTCTTCCACAATGTGTTGAAACAAACACCAAACAGTGTACTTTGATAATATATATATATATATATATATATATATATATATATATATATGTTATAACAAAATGATTGAAAGGTTTTCACTGACATCTAAAGCATTTTGTTTTTCCTGTGAATACGCATTTTTAATTACTCAAAAATAAAACACAATAATAAGGGAAAAAACCTCACTTATCTTAGAGTTCCAAGAGATTCAGCTTAATATGCCAGCTGAATTTACAACAGAATTTTATTTTAAAACTTCTTTTGAAAGCTTATCAACAGATATGCATGTTATTGTGGTAAGCCTTTATTAAATCTGACTCATTATTCATTCCTAAATGCTTGATTGTAAACTTCTTGTGGTAGAATTTTTTTTAGAAACTAATATTGACAAGAGAACTTTTTGCATTTCAGTGATGAATGTGGCATCCGGAAAAGCGGCGATGCAGTCTTCTATCATCGCCAAGGGAGTGCCCCAAAAAGCTGTCGATGGCACGACCAGCAGGACCTACGATGGCAGCACCTGCACGCTCTCAGAGACGGAAGTCACCCCCTGGTGGTATGTCAATCTCCTGGAACCATTCCTGGTACAGCTGGTCAGGGTGGATTTCGGAAGATCTTGCTGTGGTGAGTATGTCTTCAGTCACATTTGTACGGAGTTACTTGAAATTTTTTTTCCAAAGTTAAATGCTATCGGCTGTTCTTTTGTTTATTTGGAAACTTTATAGCGTTTTAATTCAATATTTTTAGCCACAATAGAATAGAAGTCAAAGTTTTTATGAAATAGGAATTAGAGGAATAATAATGTCCTAGAAATAAGTGTGAACTTCATTTCCTCCCTTAACCTATACCTAAACAACCCTTTTTAAGAGATCATAATTTAACCATTGGTATGTCCAAAAACATATTTTCTATGGTAAAGCCAACTCATCTGTAATAATAGTACACAAACTATACGAAATAAGTCCATAAATTTAATTTTAGAATAGATTTCTATTGACTTATAATCGCTTTTATGCGTTGAAATTTTCGATTTTGGTCACGGTGCTTTATATTATATTTATAGTGAGAAAAATTATTGTTCAAATTAAAAAAAAATTAGTAATTATTGTATTACTAAATTTGTAGAACTATCAAACTTATGTGATACTTTCATGTTTTTATCCTGTTATTTTACAATATATACATTATTAAAAATCTATATGGAAATAAAGTACAACCTAAATCACAGATCTGTGTTTTCAAATTTAAAGTATATTTGAAATAGATATAAAGTATACATTTATATATATTTCAAATATGTTAAATTTAAATTAAAGCATTAGTTGACCTAAACTTTTATACTTTAATTCTCTTTTATAAACACTTTAATTATCTGTAACAAACATTTATATCAGTTTTACAAATACGTTAAACTTATATTTAAGTACTATTAAAATTAGTTTTTTATACTTTAATTCTCTTTAATAAATATTAAGTTGGGGAAAAAGTTATCCATTATTTTTTCGGTAGACGTCTGTAGTGATCGCTATCTCGTGAGGTATCTATCAAACAATTGACGACATTAGTGTGACGTCATATCCACAACTGTTTCCAAACAAATACAATGTAAACATTTGTTTAATATTGTATTTAAGAGTGCCTTCTTGACAAACTTGGAGATTTTTGTTTGGCTATCGATTTTACTGGTGATTTTTGTTGGCACAGAACAATAAATTGTTCTGTTGCAACCAGAATACGATTGGAAATAAGCCCAGCTTGGTGATGAACTGTGACTACAATTTGGCGAGAATCAAAGGTTAAGCAAACAAAAGGTTAAAAGTTTTAGCAAACACGTTATCCTTAAATAATGAATATCAATTTCAAAAATAACAATTTAAAAATCTATCACCTAAGTCTATGGCAGTTTCAATGATAAATGACGCTTAACAGCAAATGTTTGGAAACAATATGACGTCACAACTAATGTCGTCTATTTCAAATTTATGCTCATTGGAAAGGTGACATTTGACACTAAAATATCCTCTTGCGGTTTTTTGTTTGATTAATTCAGTTATGAGTACAAATCCTTAAAAATAGAAGACAACAAACAGAAAATTCGATACATTTTCGTTTTTCTCTTGTAACGGCGAAAAAGATAGCCGGGTGGCTAAAATTGTGAAAGGTGTTTATCGTCCTATATAAGACTGTAACAACCAGTTACGCACAATTTTGGTTTCGTCGATTCCATTTGGGTATTTGGATGCTAAAGATGCACCTTTGTATGGATACAACATCGTCGAGAATGTCTATAAAATATCAAAATTATAAAACTTGACAGCATGTCAGCAGTCGTAGCTTCGCACAAGACCTAAAAACATACATGAAACCTGCTTATACCTTTTTACAAAGCGAATCTGAAAGAAGTTACAAAAAGTTGACGTAAAAATAATGGATTTCTTTTTCCCCAACCTAATATTTATATTAATTTCAAACATGTTAAATTTTTTACAAAACACAATTAAACCTAATTTTTTATACTTTAATTCTCTTGTATAAACAATTACAATTTGGTAATGTTTTAAAAGCACTTTATCTTAACAAACATTTATATCAGTTTCAAATACGTTAAATTTATATATTAAAGTACTATTAATATTAATTTTTCATATTAATTCTTTTTAACAAATATTTATATTAATTTCAAGTATGTTAAATTATTATCATAACACCGTTAAACCTAATTCTTTTATACTTTAATTCTCTTTTACGGACTCCCTACAATTTGGTAACTTTTTATTCAAATGAATAGCACTTTGATATATTTAACATTCTTAAAAATTAATTTTCAATAAATTTTTGTATTAAGATTAAACTATACGAAACATTTTTTAGGAAATTTCTTTTTCAAAAATTGAAATATGTTAAAGAATTATTCCTGAACTTATCATAAAAATATTAACATTATTTAAATTATTGACTAAAATTTGTTTTAAAAAGTATTTTACTTGAATTTAATTAATATAAACAATGGATTACTTTCATATTTGATGAATTTGATGAAATAATAAGGATCAAGTAATGAAATAATAATGATAAAATATATTTGATGCGTGATAATAGTATAATGAAATGATAGGAACGTAATAATAATAAAATTAAAAGAAAATAATATACTGAAAACAGTTCATCTAACGCGAGAATGAAATAATATTTTTGTTTTATAGAATAATAATAAAATTAAGAAAATGCTAATGATAAATTCGTTCTGTTCCAGCCAATAACCAACATGCTACAGTCACAGTTAGGGTCGGCAACAACAGACCTGACCTGAGGGCAAACCCCGTGTGCAACAAGTTTTCGGGCAAAATAGGTGAGAATTACGATTTTCTTTTAAAATGTCACCGTTAAGAAATACATAGGAAACTGACGACGAGATGTTAATTCCTTGCAGAAGAAGGCCGACCGCTGTTCTTCCCTTGTTCGTCGACAGTTACAGGGGCTTTCGTGAGCGTCCACGTGGAAACGGCGACGCCCTTCTCTTTGTCCATCTGCGAAGCTTTTGTGTACACGGACCAAGGTAAGACATGATTCTCACGACATGCAAGTTCACTCAGTTGGTACTTCTTGGAAACAATAAGAAAAAATGTGAATCAAATGTTTTTAAGTCTAAATTCATAATACAACCAACCTTCATCGATTTATAATATCTCATGCTCCGAATCAGGGGCTGTCAATCAATCAAGTCCCACTACTTTATTTTGAAGACATTATTTGAGAAAAATAAACCTTCTATTTTGTATTTCCTACAAGCAAGTTAATAAGTAAACTATAAATAGCCATTAACCCTTCTTTGCATGATTTTTTCTTTATTGGTGAAATTAATCAAGTTGATATAATTCATGTTCAAAATTAAAGGAAAAATGGTTAAAAAAAATCTTAGTATATATTTATAGTATAAATTTAGCAAAAAACAATATGCTAAAAATTTCCATCATCATCCAAAGTTAGATCATTAGCTGAGTACTAAATAGAAATAAAAGAGGAAAATAACAGAAACACGTGTTACAAACCTTTCTTCCACTCATTTTCAATTTTTTAGCAATAGAAACTCTAATATAATAAAACAAAATTATAAACGAAATCATACGTTTATTGCAACTACAACAAACAGCGGAATGAGATAACTTTAAGCTCGTTTCACTGATAATGACACTTGTTTATTTTTGACAGCTATGTTTCTTTTTATGCAATGGACATTAAAAAGGTATCCAAACACGATCAACTTAAGGTGAACTTGTTCTTTTATATAATTTTTGGGCATTGTAGGTTATGATGGAAATTTACATCATTATGCAAAGAAGGGTTAACGGCTGAATATTGGTACTTGATTGGTATTAAAAATAATACTATCCAGAATAATAATTTTTTTTTTTTTAAAAAATTGATTAATTGAAAAACTTTTATAATTTGTGTGTTGCCGCTATATTGTTTTTATAAATACACCAATAAAGTTCTTGCCGTTTTGAATGTGTTAAAAGAAAATAATTTACCTAAAAAAATAGCATGTTGTTAATTATCTAAGCGCCCTACATCCATATCCAGCAATTTCTGCCAATAAGTCTCCAATTGTGAATTCTTCTATCAGATAAAACTACAGACTGTAGACGTAAAGTATTCTGTGAGTGTTTAGGACAAGTCTACTTCATTGGTCTCAATCTGTCTACCTGAACTTTGTAAACAAATGCCATGTAGTATGTTTATTTCCATGACTAACGCCAAACGCTTGATTTATTTGGCGACTTGATATTGCTGCTGACCTAATTTGAAGTGGTCAAGCCAAATAGTATCGACCATGTTTCTTGGACATTTCCATTTGTCATCGCTACTGTATGAGCTACGCTTGGTTCTCCATTTGGTTTTTTGAACCAAGTGATACTCTCATTTAAGTATCTGTCCTTCCAATGGTACCTGTTCTCACTGCTTACCTGTTCTCACAATTAATGGAAAAGCAAAAATGGCTAGCATGGGAGAAGTTGGAACAGATATTCTTATCTATTTTCATTAAATGAGTTGAAGTCAATAATATTGCTTCTTTTCAACATCTCGTAGGAAAATTGTGAAGAAAAATAAGGACATCGTATAGTAATAATCAGACCAGATATCGAAATCGTAGTTGAAATTCCCCAAGTATGTAAAAATAATTTAATTGATACTTCCAATTAAACGTTCCCGAAACATGAATTCATTTTGTGAAATAAATATTTACTTGAAGAAGTTATCTTCCATTTTCCAGTTTGTTTGAATTGTAAACTTCTGTGCTTTTTCAGTCGTGCCTTTAGAACGGTGTCCTCAACTGGACCAGGAGGCGACAACTGTTGCCACCTACAACGGGAAATGTTACCACTTCTACAGCAACAATCCAAAGACACTAGAGGGCGCGACGAAGTTCTGTTCGCTGCAAGGTGGTTCTCTGATACAGGAGACCAGCCCTGCCTTGCAAGGGTTCCTCAGCTGGGAGTTGTACAAACTCAACAGGAAAAATCCGAGTTCTGATTATTGGAACGGTGTCATTCGGAAACCTGGCTCAAAATCGTGGACATGGATCGATGGTAATTCTTTCATTATTCTGGCAATCAAACAAACAGAAAACTGTTAAGCCTTGAGAAATATTTTGGAATTATAATTGATAATTAATATTTAAATAATCTACGTATATTGTTTTAAGCTGCTTTTCATTCAAGAATAAATTGGCTTTATTTAAATTTTTTGCTTAAAATACCAAATATGTAGTTTTTTAAATAAACTTTAACGTAATGGTCTCAAATAATCTCAAAAGTATTCTTCAAGTTTCTCGTAATAACATATTCACAAATGTAATTTTAAAAGGAATACGTATGGTGCTTAACATATATTTAAAAATAACCTGTTGTCTTAATTTAGAAATAACCTGTTATTAAAGAAAAATAACATAATTATTTTGATAAAAAATGCATATTATATGCCATAATGTTCACATAATATTTTTATTTAATATATGAAAGTTTTGTAAAATTGAAGCAGAATAAATCTTTAAGAACTCTCCTAATATCCAATACAAATTTACAGAGGCAATTATTTTATTATAAATAACATGTAAATATTCAAGGACACAGTTTTGTTGGACAATTAACTACTTTTCAACCTTCTGATTTGACTCCAGATCAGAAAGCTGCGTGTTCAGGTCATGTTCGAGCCGCCATTTTGGTCTGCTTGATCGATCGCGTAATCTCTAAATATGAAAAACAATCTTGAACCCATCAGCCTAAACTAAATTTAATAAAGTATAAAAAAAAAAATAGATAGTGCGGTGAGTGTCGATAGCAACGTTCAAATATACAAACTTCGGTAAACTCAAGTTGTATTACTGTTGCCAAACTTTTACAACTAAAAATTAAAATAAAATCCAAGTTAAGTGAGAGTTCAGCCTCGCTACTTTACTATCTCATCATATTCACAATTGAAACACAATTTAGGAATTATTAAAGTTTGATTTGCATGGTCTATTAGTCACTTTATTATGACATTTTGCTTACGTTGACTTATTTGCATAATATCGTAGTTGATTTTAAAAAAAAAGAAAAGAAAATTAAAAGCAGTAGTATTATAAAATAAATTACAGGGGAGTATTGTAGAAATATATAAAGGAATTGAATATTTCCTCCTTAGAAGGCAAGTAGATGGCGCTGTTTGTCTTGCATCTGTTATCTAGAAAAGATGCCCAACTTTGTGGATATATCAGAGCAATAAAATTAATAAAATATATATATATATATTTTTTTAAGTGGTTTTGTTTGCATGAGCGAAGCACTATTCGCTTCTTATCGTCAAAGAATTCCTTTTGGTCCATAATTCATATTCAAAATTATAAATTTTAGATGATGATATCATACTGGATATTGCATTGCGCTTGCCACAGAGCACACACATTATTTCCAAAAGTTCCAAATGCGAAATCGGGAATCACTGTCACACAACCCAAATTTGATATCATGAGTTCTTTTTTTTATGAAATTGAATGAACTTGACAAGTCTAAATCTCCTAGCTGAATTTACTCAAATATCCTCCATGCATTGCTTTTTGAGAAAGATGTTTGATAGACAGTGGGTCGTATTCAACTCTTGCAAGGGAGGAAACCCGGAAAATCCCTAAACATACAACATAATAAAGGAACATGCGTAAAGCGGAAACCCAATACTTATCTTTGCTGTTCAACTATGGCTGACTGAACCTGGAACATTTCTTTCGGGAAATGATATCTTACTACACAAGGCTATAGTTATCTTCTTAAGAAATGCATTATTCAATACTCTTTTCAGTAATTGGTTGGGAAAATGATTGTGAGAATTAACTTACTATCCATAATTCGATCTTCTATTCACATAAATGATGATGATTATGTAAAAAAGTGGTCCTAGC
>JAPDSC010100899.1:0-12097 GCA_026290005.1 Latrodectus geometricus | reverse complement strand
AATGTACTTTACAGTGTTTTTGAATTAGCACTGTTCACTCCCCTATTTACTGAAAAAAAGAAGTATTGAAGGCAATCAAATTAGAAACATGTTCAACTTGAGCACCCTCAACTTTTACAATAAAATATTGTGTAAAAAAGTAGGGGATTTGCATAAAAACTTGAATAAACTATGAAATGTATGTCGAAATACTGCTGTGCAGAAAGAACCTTTTCAGGATAATTCAATTACTTATTATACCTATTTGCCAATTACAATAATTACTTTACAATGTGTTTACTCACGTATTTAATAAAAGAACTAGTATTGAAGGCAATTATCCGAACAATTGTCGATTACCATTTCAAAAAATCAGTTTATTAACCTCAAAATTAAATTTATTTATTTATCCTAAACATACTACATATTCCATTATTTTACGTTAATTTACAGTAATTATTTGCGTTAAACAAAACTAATATAGGTTAATTTTGGTACTTTTCTTACATAAATTTATTTTAATTTCGAAATCAGTCTAAATTTAATTAACCTATTTATTAATTTTGATTATTTTCTTAGCTAATTTAATTTAATTATTTAACTCAAAAGGTGGCTTCATTAATATTTAAAAAAATTAATTACAAGTACAACATATATATAACATACAAATAAAAATAATATATCTTAAAAAATGGGACATACAAATTGACATCAAGAAATAAAGGAGGGTAATTATGTTATTGAATGTAGTTAATTGAATGCATGAAAATTTAATTTTCGTGTGTAGCTCTAGTATATTGAATTTAAACATGCTTAGAAAATTTAAGTAAAGAGTTTTTGCAATTCTATCGAAGTAAATATTATACTTAAATATATGTTATAGTTATATTGTTACAAGTTATAGCTTACGTTCTACTGCTAGAAAAAGCATACACTTGAAAATCATAAAACTAAGTAAGGTAATTTATAGTTAAAACTCAAATATGTTATAAATATTTCAGAAATTAAAAATACTGAATTATTTAACAATTGAAAAAATTTTCAGTCATCACAATGGTTTTTAATACTCAATATTACTATCGAATGTCTTTCATTTATTCACACACTAAGCATTATAAAAACTAATATACGATAAAAGATATTTCTAGAATTGAAATAAGAATCAGTCCTACACACCCTATGTAAGTTAGAGAGAAAGACTGATTTTTTCAAATGTAATTGTTATTAATTGTAACTCAATATTGTATTGAATTACAATTAATTATATTAAAATTTTACAATGAAGAATTATTATAATCATTAAACTAATCCTACTTATTTGTTACTTAATGATTTATATCATATAAATTATTTATTAATTTTTCATATACACTTCACTGTTTCTTTCTGTCAAATATTTTATATAACAAGCCTTTCTCTCTCTTTCTTAATACAACAATAATTAGTTTGCATGAACAATACCTAATGTGTGATAAATCATTCAAAACCTAACCCTTAAACCCTTTCTGTATTTTAGATTAAAATATTATTGAAACGTTAATAAAATACTTCATATCATGCATTGAAAAGTTCAAAACTGTTGTAAGTGGTTTTCTTATGCAAAATAAATAAAGACTGATACTTGAAGAAAATTAAATGCATTTTAAATTTATAATAAGTTTTTGTAAACATTGATAAAATTTTATGCAACACTTAAATCATATTATTTTTATAAACTTAAATTTTTTGCCAAAAAAATTTATTTCTCAAAAAAGCATCTTCAAAAGTATAATCAATAATTTTAGAAATAAATGAAATAAGGTACCTTAAATAAATAAGATTTCTTACATTATAAAATTTTACAAGATTAAATGGTAAAAATATTATAATGCATCAAAATTTTTATTACATATTAGCTTCACAAACATCGAACAATATAAATACAACATTTTAAACTACATTTATTACTTTTAATTATTGAACTAAGATAAATGTATTTCCATCATTTTTCCAAACACTTTTCTCGCGAAAAGTGACAAAGTCCATCAGCACACGCGATCAAACGATACTCGCGAAAAATAACAAAGCACTGTTCACACTCGATCTATAAAGACTGTGAAATATATTTTTCATAGTGATTTGAAATACACAAAATAAATTTTAATACATATTTAGAACTTGTAAGATTCTAATAAATTCCTCTTAGTAAATATACATAAAGTGCTAGAGAGATATAAGTAATAACATTAAACAGTAATAACGACAAACATGCTTTAACCACTCTAGAAAGAGTAGGATATTTTATATAACCACCAGCATCTTTTATATTGAAAACCGCATTCCAATATTTACAGATATTTTGATCATTCACAATCAAAGTCACATCTTCACACATGTCAAAAATCCACTCTTCATTCATCTTATCAAAATCTGAAGAAGTTTTATTCACATGAGGAATATGTTGAATTAATCTGCTACATGAACTCCTAGACTCTTCCTTTTTTCTATTATAAGGAGACAAACACTGGAGATCTTTGAGTAAAGGATTTGTTATAGGAAGTTTTTGAAGCAAATGCTTTGAAGTTGCTATGTAGCAGCTTCTAATACTTTGTAGAAATGTTGTTTTATCAGTAAGTTCTTCCAGCATTACTTTTGCACCATGACCTACTTCAATCTTGTTTAAATTTAACTAATTTTTTCCTGAATCAACATTAATTTGTAGCAACTTTACTCCATTTTTTTCACAGATTTCTTCTGGGTTTAAAAATTTAAACATAATACTGCGAACAAGTTCATTTAACTTACTGTACATCACATGTACTAAAGGTTCGACTTTTTGCATTAGAAGTAAATAAGGTTCAAAAGTTTTACAAAAAAATGAAACAAAATTCAGATATGCCAGAGTCTTAGGGTCTTTCAAATGTTTTATAATCCGAAGATATCTATCAGAAAGAGGAGATTTCGACTCTTTAGGTATTTTAACAATGAAATATTCCTTTAGAACATCATATTGCTCAACAATTCTCTCACAAACTGAGCCCAAAGTTAACCAACGGCTCTCAACATGACGAAGGAAACTATGTCTAGCTAAAGTTTCTTCCAGTATTTCTAACTGTAAGGAATGATAATCTTCCCTTCTTGCAGGAGATAGCTTGAAAAATTGATGAATATCTATAGCAAATTCATCAATATTTTAAATCAATACAATAAATTTTATCAATACCCTTACGCAGTGCTCCATGGATTATGTGTAAGCAACATGTACCCAAATCAATTAGTACTGGTAAACTTTGCTTACTCAGTTCACTATTTATTTGCTTTAAAACAGCTAAATTAACTCTTGGTCCATCCATTGACAACTGCATTAATTTTTCTAAATTTAAACCATTATTTTGAATAAAACTTAATAAAATTTTTACAATTTTATTGGTTTCAGCATGTCCTAAAAAATGTGATTCGAGGTAACAAATGACATTTTTACCATGTTTATCAGACCAATATGAGATGTAAATATCCAACTGTTTCTTTATTTGTTTTGTAGTAGTTTCATAGAAAAGTAAAACAAAATATGAAGTGCCGATATCGCGAAACAAAAGAGTTTTGAAATACGGACCTAATCCAAAATTAATCATATACCTGACTTTTTTGTCAGATAATTTGAGATTTTTTGCTATGGAGGAATCATCAAAAATTTCTCCGTAAATGTTAGCTAAATCCATTCAAAGATGAAAAAGAATAATTATTTTTTATTGCCACTAAAACTAAAATGGTTTCAGTTTTAATGGTTTTTCTCTGATGTCGTTTTGGGAAGCCATGATTTGTTATTCACTACTACATACAGTCGATATCGAGGATTCAGATGAAGTTGATGACTTGATAGTAAATATTGTTTGATTCTTGTAACAGTTCACAGCTTTTTTGTGTTTTGATCCATCTGCATGCGCAAGCACTTGTCTAAAACCCATATTTGAAACACTGAATTTGCTTTTGCTTACGAAGCACTCAGCAGAATGAACATCGTCAACACTTCAGCACCATGTCTTGATTAGGCATTTATTCCCATTTTGCAGTTCCAACCATTTGTCGGAAAATTTCGTTTTCCATAGCATTTTTAAAAGAAAATTAATTGTTTTCAAAAAGTAAAATTCTGAGCTTGCTAATAAACATTCTTCAAAACACCCATCAAAATCTTTCAAAATGGCGCGATAAGCATTTTATGCATGCGCATAAACGTAGGCCAATAATTCTCCCAATTTCGATATCATTGTAAATAGTTGTGCCCTACTAAAACCAGAAACTTTGTCTGTAGAGGCACAAGATAGAATTTAATGGTAAACCCAAACCTAAATTTTTTTGACTTCAGACATGCGTGAGCAATGGCTGAAAACGAGGCGAAGACGAATGAATGGCAACCCTATTTCCGGTTTGAAAGAGAACAAAAAAGGGGGAAATTTTTCTCTTTCTTTCTGCATAGAAAGCAGTTGAAAGAAAAAATATATTCCACTGAAAGAAAAATTTACAACTGAAAAATATAAAATTATTAATTAAAATTAAACTTTCAAAGGAATGTAATAAAAAATTAAGGAATTCAGGATTTATTTTGAAAAATAAGGACATTTCAGGACGTTTTTTAAAAAATTAGGAATTTCAGGAATATCAGGACAACTCCGAGCCCTGCTTTTCGTTATGAATTAAGAACTTCATATTTAATATTTTGAACAAGTTTACAGAATTTACATTTTAAAAAGAATAAAGTTATGTTAAAGAAGTAGTTGCAATTATTATCTTATACTACATTCAATACAAAATGCAACTGAATCAATTTATATATTAGCACATAGAAAATGCTTAGTAAATTTAATATTTTTGAAAATTTATTTCTTCATATCAATCAAAACATGCATTTTGCATCAAAATTTTATTTTGTATAATGATGAGTGATTTATAAATTACAATTCCTTATTTAAAATGTTTAAAGTTTAATCAATGCAAGTTACATTAATTTAAATATTAGAGCTAGTTATATACAAAGCACTAAGTACTTAAAAATGAAACCAAAATGTTTAAACTCCCTATCTATTTGTCGTAACAATTCAATTGTTTACGTGGGTTGCATTTTTATTTTACCTACTAAAAGCTAAACTTATTACAATGACTTTTACACTATTTAAAATGAATATTGCTTTTTTTTTTTTTAAGCAATCGTATACATTTAGATTTAGCAGTGATTAAAGAGATTTTGAATATTCGTCTTATCCCACAGTGAGAGCATTAATATTATCGTCTTATCTTCCAGACCACAATATTCGCTTTATCTTAAGGAGAGATCTATTCGTCTTGTCAATGCGAGTACATTATTTTAACAGCCTTCAGCTTTTTGGAATTAAATTCTAAGAAACTTCGTAACTTTTCAACTCTTCTTACTATTCTATACTTGATTGTTTCATAATTTCAATATTAATAGCAGAAATATATCTCAAAATAAAATTAATTTTTACTGCTTTTAATTATAACATTTGAATTAATAAATAATTTAATTGTTGCATCGAAATCCCTTCTGTTTAATATTATTTTTATTCGTACCAACCGAGTAAAATTTGAGAAGTTTGGATGCATTGTATATTACACGATCAATAAATTACAGCAAAATATTTTAATGCGTTCGTTTATTTATTTATTGTAATAAAAATTTTTGTTTTTAAGTTAAAAAAAAAGTTTCTCTTTATTTTATAAGTCAATGTAACAAATATATAAAGTAAAATACGTTTGTCTAAATACCCAATCCATTGTCTTATGTATATATAAATATTTTTAAAGAAAATATTTATTATTTAATTGCGAATATTCCTTAAAAACGTATTTAATATAAAAGGTTTAATTCCTATTCAACTTTTCTGAAACTGTCAACTAATTTATATTCGCTAGAGCAATTTGCATTATTTAAGCGGTTTTTCAATGCATCAAATCATTGTTTTAATCAAATATTCAACCAAGCCCAATGCTACTAAACTATATAATTCTCTAGTAAGAAAAAGAAAATTTCCCTGTTATATGTTACTGGGTAATACAAAAACATGCTTGTTACTTGATTAACAGCTACAATTTTTTTTAAAAAACAATTTTCCGTTTTGTGAAAAATTTCGTCCAAACTGCACCCATTCTTCATCTTTTATCCAAGTGAAATATTTAAAATTTGACTTTTTTAATAGAAAATATATGTCTGATATCAATTTCATTTATAACTTGTAAATGTCACTTACTGTATTCTAAGGATAATAGCTTGAGCTTAAATGCTTGCGGCGAAAAAATCTTTGTTACTTAGATACTCTGACGACTACCTAGATATATCACCAGATCTGATGGTTGAAAAAATATGACAACTACCTAAAGAAAAATAGGCATTAACATGTTATTGACGGCTTTAAAATAAAGAATATTATGTAAATATTGTTAGTTTCACCACAAAAATTTTTATCACCAAGGTTGTCGTCATAATACGCAAGTACCCATTTATCTCTAAATTTAAATTATTATTAAGATACTTATTTCAATATAATACAGCAGAAATAAAATATTGAAATTTATAAATTAATATAAATTTAAGGAGCATATACTACTTCCTGAAACATAATTTTTTTCGAGGAAAATGAATTACCACTCTCACTATGGCTGATAAACATGAATGACTTAATCATTCATAAGTAAATTTGAGAAAGGCTTTAAGAGTCTTAGAAATATTAAAAGTTTTATTTGCAGAAGTTCGTGCATAAGTGATAAAATTCCTTCAAATACTCGAAATGTCTTCCTTCACAGCTTTTCTTTTCTTTTTCTTATTTTTTTTTAAAAAAAAGGTTGCAAATCAAAATGACGTAGATTTTTTTTTCTGGAATGACAAGTCCATGTGCTTAGAATATAAACTTCGTATTACAATGCTGTTTGTTAAATATATGATTCTCCAATAAGAACATATATAAACTCAAAATTCTCAACTATATATAAAGAAGAAAAAAACAGTTCATGAAAAATGAACACAAGTAAAACATGCATGAATTAAAGTTCACAAAAAAGAGATATTTAAAAGCTTTAATTCATAAATAAGAATTAAAATCCTCATTGTTTCCGCGGAACCATATCTGGAAACAACATTTAGTTCTTAAATCTTGAGTATTCGTAAATTTTTAATTCCTACAAATCAGCTCTACTGTACAGCATTCAAATAAACTCTCTCCAGAATGTAGTAGTGGCGTCAATAAACTTCATAGTAAGCCTTTAATAGTCTTCTTATATATATTATTATTAATAAGGTTTTATTAAGATTAATTAGGTTTAGTTAAAGAACTTTCCTCTCTCTCGTTGTCGTTGTTACTATAAATTTTACTTAATCGTTAGGTCCATGAATTACCAGTCATAAAGTTGTGAAACTAAACCTCAATTTAAGCAGAAGAAAGAGTTCATGTCCTAAAGTTATCTAGTATCTAACAAATACTGTGAAGATTTTTTTGAAAAGCAAAGGATTCTTTGAACTTTCATTTACAACCATTAAATTAAAATATTATATTTAAATAGATAGAATTTTAAAAAATTCTTGAAGTTAAATAAATAATCATATACTTGTATTAAAAATATTGTATTTACAATTCAAATACTCTTAATATTTAAAAATCACACTTAATTAGGAGCTCAATGAATTACCGTTCTTGATGTTGTGAAACCAACGATTCAAGCAGACGAAAAAATTATAACATTCATATCCTAAAGTTACCAAGTATCAAACAAACGCTTTGATGATTTTTTGAAAAGCAAATGAATCTTAATTTTTAATTCTTGCTACTAAATTCAAACATTATATCAAATAGCTATATTACAATTTTTAAAAAGTTCTTGAAGTAACTAACAGGTAATAGTAAGAAATATCGCATGTACAATCGAAATATCCTTAATATTTAAAAATCAGCAATTTGGAATGCTAAATTTGAGTCGATATATTCTTTTATCTAATTCATTAGAAGAAAAATTGCAATAAATAAAAGCATTTAACATTAAAGTCATTTAATTTTTTTTTTTTTTTTTTTTTTTTTTTTTTTTTTTTTTTTTTTTTTGTAGATGACAAATGATTGAGAATTAAATTAGTGGTACAATATGACCAAGGTTTGTTTTACAGTTTTCTGACATTATTTTACACATGAATGTCCATTTGTCTAGAATCTTCATAAAGTATTGGATCCAAAATATTACAAGCATCCTAGTTCGAAATGGGAATTGATTTCATAAATTGCTAAACTAAAGTTAACAATTCGGGTGCCAGATCGCAATAAAAGTAAAGAAATTGGAGTTAAAAAAAATCTTCAGAATGATAAATAATTAATAATTAAATGCTGTGAGTAGGAAAATTTTAAACATTACCACTCATTTAAACTATAATTATTAAAATTGATGCTATCACATTTATTTGGAAGATGACGAAATAAAACATATGTTCAACTTTGTGTGATCACAGAGATTAATTTTCAAGTTATCCATGGAGAGGCAACTTGTACAAGAAAAATACTGATTTTTGCTGTGTTGTCTCACAGAATGAATTTTAAACTGGAAAATAAAATTTGTACAAATGAAGAAAATTATTTTGGCAAAATAAGTAATAAGAAAACGTATATGCAGAACTGCTAAACAAAAATATAAGTATCGTTATTCTTTTACTGCATACAATAAAACTAAATATAATTAAATTTAAAAAGAGAGGAAAAAGAAGATATACAATTTATTAAATAGATATATACAGTTAAAATTTCAATCTTTTAAATAAATTTTAGTGATACAAAAATGTATGAGTAGTGGATTTAAAATACCTGTGTGTGTGATGTTAATAGTATATGATGTCAAAGTGTGGAAGCTAACGATCACTTAAAAGAAAGAATTTTACTACTTTTAATTTTACTAATTTATAAGAATTTTATTAAAATAATTCATTAGAGAGCTGTGCGTGTAAAACATTATGTAGAAACTATTTCCTAGTAGTCCAATATTTTAGTATTGAGTAAAAATTGAAAATTTAGAATAATCGAATTTCCACACAACTCTTGTCTATATCTTTTAAATTGTAACCTTTTAACAATAATCAGGCAAACATTTATTTTAAATACTGAAATATTTTCTTTTACGGACAAGAATCAGCAAATAAGTTTTGTATGCACTTAAGAATACTTTTACAAAAATTATTTTGATTAGTTTACCATTTGTGACCCATGAGCAATTGCAGACACATGACAACCTACAGTTATTTTAAATAAAGCCATATGGAGTTCATACCGTGCATGATTCATAGTCTTCAAATATTAAATCAGTAAATATATCTAATTAATTTTAAACAAGTATTTGGTGAGCTTGATCCTGAGCAAGTACGAACCGATTATCACACAAATGATGACATTCGATGTGTGCGCGGTCAGATTGAAGTCTCGAAGGGTGTTGTCCAATGCTTAGCAGATACGTTACAGAATGTTACGATGCAGGGAGTGAATTCTGACTGGTGAATTCATAATTATCTCAAAGATATTTTATTGAATAGTTGTACACTCATAAATGTTGCCATTCGCCCAAATTGATGTAATATTAACATAAATATTTTAAAAGTATTTTTCGAGTATGATCAGTGAGAAATGTAAGATAAAGATGTCTAAACTCACATATTATTGAATATTTAATTTTACTACATCTAAATTTTGTGATTTTTATATTTAAACTGCGGTTTCAAAATGAAATATATTAAAAGATAACTTATATAAAATGTGTTTTGGTGCAGTTTTTGTCCCTTTCTGGACTTCGCACGACACAAAATTTAGATGTAGTAAAATTAAAGTTCTAAATTCATAAAATCAACAAACAATATCATAATATAATCAATATATCGAAGTAATTGCAAAAACTTAAAATATAAATTAAAGTATTAAAACCTAAAATGTTTCTGTGGGGTGGCTATCCTTACAAATTAAGCAATGTTGAAGTAGCGCTCCTATAAATGTAAACAATTTTTATTTAAAATGACAACATGAAATTAAAATATGATAAATTGTGTAATGTTCACAAGTTTCGTACAATAGATTTAATTCATAAAGAGACTAATATCTAAAATGCGTGTACGATGCAAAAGCAAGTCAAAGGAGCATCAGCAATTCGTAGCAGTAAATTTAAGAATGAAATGTATGGGAACATGGTACATAACTTAATGGTGATCTGCATGTTCAACGATTCATGTCAAAGAGAATGTATAAGCATTTTCAAACATTTTCTCACATCAAACATGAGTTTGTTTATTGGTTGGGCATTTGTTCTACTCGAGGGTTAATAGACCAGGATCTACAAGTTTCAGTGGATTCCAAACCACTACCAGAGGAGTGCAAATTGGGATTCGAACCCATGGATAGTTGAAACGAAAACCAGAGTTCTAACTGTTTGGCTACCAGATCTTTTTCTTACACCAGAGTGAGGGAGATGGGATATTAGAAGTAATGTACTAAGTGTCTAGATTATACACTTTAGCTTATTATAATTTAGTAAATAAACAATGTTAGCAATAGACACTTAATAAAATCCCAGGTTCATATTCATTAATAAAGTTTATTATCAAGATTAACTCAGAATTACATACATAACATAAACAACATGGCCAAGTTCAATTCCGGATTGATCTCTTGATTAGTATTAATATTTGATTCACTAATTACTAAACACAATTGTATTCAAAAAATAAAATTAAAGGCTTTTACAATACTAACGATATTACTAGAATGTCCCGAGTTACTTACAAGGGAATTACTTATCTGGAGACGCATGGGTAATCCACGTGGGGTACTGTTAGGCTTACTACTAGACCGGACAACCTGGAACCCTCGGGAAAATATCAATATGTCTCAACTCCAGCCGGGTTCATCGTCTCGCCTCGTTCGCAACTATCCCCGGTTCTCTCTCAGCTTCGGCGCTGACCTTGTCACGTTCAGTCACTCGTCAGGATTCTCTCCCCAGGCAACTCCGGCGACTCGAACCCTTCTCCTATCTTCGACAGGCCTCCGCTTGCTCCAGTCCAAAACCGGTTCCTCGCTGACCCCTTGTTTTCACTTCATGAGTTCTCCTCATGTTGAATTACCCAGCGCCCCCTCACAAATAGTTCTAGTTGCCAACCACAAGAAAATTTAATTTTGACTCATTTGTGTTCAGCACAAATACTCCCGTCCTCTCAGAAAAAAAATTTTTGAAAAAAATTTTTTATTATAATTTTTCTGTTTAATCGAGTTGAACACCAACGCAGAGGACAGGAGTTCACAATAATCGTATACAAAACTTAGACCATGATATATACAAAAATACAATAACAGAATCGATCAAACATATTTACCACAAAAATATGATCAAATATATTGTACGTCCATGTAATACAACTTCTACAAACACTCTTTATAAATTTTCCTCCAAATTAGTATAATACGAAACATTACCAATACTCATTAGCGGTGTGGTACTACACCATTAATACGTCTTCTGAGATTGTACCTTTGAGTATTACCTGGTCGCAGATAACCCTCGATACCTTCCATATTGGATAACTGTCTCGACGGTTCACGCTCAGAAGAGTAAGGATTGGAATTTGGTTGCTCCTGTTGTGTCTGTATTCCTTCTCGTTCCTCAGTTTCATTTTTGGATGCACTGTCTATTAGACAATTCTGCCTAACAGTCATCAGTGATAAATTTTCGATATGAGCTACTCGTACATATTTCGCATTTCTTGTATGCTGGATTTGAACAACGACCGGTGAGTGGAACTTAATGACCTGAAAAGGGCCTTCGTTGTGCTTATAGAATTTTCGACAACGGCCTGCTTTAATTGCTGGATTGAACCAGTAAACTAAGTCACCAACCTTTATGTTCTTAACTTTGCTGACCTTATCTCTACGCAATTCTCTTTTATTTGCCGCTGCCTCTAAATTGTCTTTCACCTGATGGTATGACGAGTATAATTCAGATAGGAGTGCATTTGCATAGTCATAATTATCAGCGTAAGAAAATTGTCTCCCATCCCTCAAAAACTGGTACGGTAAGGAAAACTCTCTCCCAAAGACTAAAAAGGCAGGGGAAAAATTAGTAGACT
>JAPDSC010100898.1:0-23796 GCA_026290005.1 Latrodectus geometricus | reverse complement strand
AAATCTCTAACTTAAACTGCAAAATTAAGTAGAATAAAAATTTTGTTTTCTAATACATTCAATAAATTTTTCAATTTGGATAGAAAAATAAGATTTTTGATAAATTTATGGAAAAAAAATTTAGTCTTTTTGATTGAAAAAAATATAGATTTCGTCAGATAAAAACATGCTATGAAAAAAAATTTATTGGACAGCTAAAAAATTTAAATAGCTTTGACAGAAAAAGGAGGAAATGCATTACATTCAAATTAATTTGGCCTTCTTTAACAGAAAAACAACCCTTTAATTTTAATTGTTTATAAAAATATTTAAGAATTCAATTTTATCAGAATGAAAAATAAATAAATATTCTAATCAAGCACTAATCCAATTATGATTTTCTAATAAACTGAACTGTTTTAATAAAAGAAATGTTAATTGATCTAAAAAAATTAATTAGGATAAGAAATCAATGTCTATTAAGCACTTTAATTTCTGTAGCAAATAGAAAAGAAATTTAAGTACACCATAAACATTAATTTAACTATCTTAAAAATGTATTTCATTTGCTATCTAAAAATATCATATAAATTGTTACAATTTTTATCCAGTAACAAATTTTACCTTAATAATTTGGTCACTACAAATTCTAAGCAAATGTTTTATCAACAATGAATCTTTAAAAATATCAGAAATAACATTTTACCAACCATTTAAAAAATTACTGGAGATTTTTTTATAGATACCTCAAACTAAAAATTTTACTCATTTAGATCTTCTGATTTGATAAGATAATGTGTATGGTTATATATATAAATAAATAATATATATATTTATTGATTTCATAATTAAATCAATGTAGTTAACTATTAGGAAATAGCATTAAATTGAAATTAAATTTTTCCAAGTATATGTAATGTTTACATAAAAAAATTAGATATTGTCTTAGCATTCAGATATTTGGCCTTCATAACAAAACTGTTGTTAAAAATAAATAAATAAATAATTTCTAAAATTGAAAAAATTTATAAATTGTTAACAATGCATAGAAACTCTCCTGAACTTATTTAAAGTCATATACATTTCAATTTGATTGATCAAATAAATTTTGTGGGAGAAAAACTATAAATGAGAATCTCATAATTAATCTCAAATAGAATTTTAAATTATATTTACCATTTTTATTCTCAATTATAAGCATAAATTTTGACAATTTGTTGCTTATAATATATTTTTTATTTTTAATATAATATACATTATATAATACATTTTATAATGTATAAGTTGTATAATACATTTTTGTTAAAATATACAAGTAAATATCTTGAGTTTCTAAATTATATTACTTCATATTTGATATTTTGTATCCATAATATTATGGAATAACATATTTTTTAACCATAAAAAGGTTTAAATTTTACTCGTTTAACAAAACTAATATTTTTCAAACATAACTTTGTAAGTGATATAAAAATATAAAAAACATATTTAAGGATCTTTTTAACAATATAATAGCATATATAGACTTCAAGAACTCCAAGAAAAACTACATAAAATAGTATCAGTTAATATAAAGTTGCCTTAAATGTATCTCATGAGGAAGGAATGAGGAAGTGCTATAAATCTGTTTACTTTAATTGTATCTAAAGGATGACCAGCAGCAACACAACATATTCCACCAACTCCACCAGCCAGAAAATTTTTAATTGGACTTGTTCTCTGTTTTTCGGACATTGTTAAAATTAATATATCAGTACTGGGTGGCGAAATATATATTTCAAAATGCGATGACTAATTCACAATAAAGCCGTCTGCTTCAGATACACTTCTTGTTTGTTTACAGTGATGAAGAGAGATAAAAAAGATTGTTGCCAACTACAATGGTATAAATACAAAGGAAAGAATTATGTAATATTTATGTTAAAGTCAATAGAGAGCACGGTATTACATAGGCTAATGAATCCCAAACTGCAATATTAAATCGATTATGTCTGCAGATATAAGACTTTAATTATTAAAATAATTTCTAAGAATCAATAACATCTTCCTGACCCACACACTTCGAAAACAATTGTCTAATGTGGAGAGAATGCATTTATTATGGAACATTTGATGTTGGTAATTTTGGACTCAAATATACCGTATGAATTTCACAAACAAATTTCCTTTAATCAGAAATTTTCTTTTTATTTTTATAAATAAACTTTTTATAATTACTAAAAGAAATTTTCTAACTATAGATTAAGCGCTACTTCTACTTAAGTTCTGCAGTGGCTTTAATACAAAGTACCCAATTGCCTAATGTAGAGAGAAGTGCAATTTATTATGAGACATTTGATGTTGGTAGTATTTAATTCTAACATATTGGAATTTTCGCCATGGCATCGGCGATTTTGAAAATGCGCCAAGTAGGCGACCTAAAGCTCATTTTCAACTATGTTTCAAAACATAAAATAAAGAAAATATGTGAAAATAATAGCACTTCTAACTTTTCATTTTCTACCAATTTTCATCTTCATTTATTTAATAAATTAATCTGTACCTTAAGAGAAGGTTAAAAAAATGCCATGTAGACATCTAAGAATATTATTGAGTAAATTCTCAAAATATGTGTGTGTATTCACTACTGTGGTAATATTTGCTCATAACTCAAACATACTTCAGAAGATTTTCTTAAGGGTTCAATTGGAATTTGCTCTTTATTTTACTCTCACCATTAATCCAGTCAAAAAGGCAATATCTTAAGCATACTAAACTGCTGAAAAATCAACCTTTCACTGATTTATTGATTTGATTATTTCACTATTTTTTTATCATTAGAAGTAACTTTTTAGTTGTCTTTTCAGTGCACTGAAAAGTTACTTCTAATAATAGAAAATTTTATTACTACAAAATTTTCTAAAATGAAAAACGATCAGTTTATATTACGCTAACTAAAAATGAGCATCATATAAATCCGTTTAAAATTTAATTAGTTAGTAAAGTAAATTCAAGGTCAAATGGATTAATATATATAATCAAAAATTCAATCTTGTTTAATATTATATTTATGTTTTTCAGATTGGATTTAATCCTTAAAATTAAAAAAGTTTAAAAATACATTTGTATAAAAATATGTCAATTAGAAAAACAATATAAAATTTCTTTTAAATGGGATTTCTTAATAATTATTTGAACAGTAGATATTTTTTTAATTATATTTGGTACTTAAAACTAATGAATTATATGTGAAAAATTATTTTACATTTATTTTGTTTAGTATATTAAATAATTTTTTAATGTTACAAATTGGTCAATCTTTTAGTGTATTTTTATATTTTGTTATTTTTCATATTCCAAAATATTTATTTTTTTTATCTTTCGCAATGTTTTTTTGTATTTTTCAATATTTTGTTTTTTATATTTTGCAATATTTAACTTAAAGATACCTGCATTAAAATTTGTTTGCTATTATAAAGCTTTTAATACAAAATCACAATTTTTGGCATTACTGAACTGTCACCCTAAAAATTATATTTACGAACCAGCTTTTTTAAAATAAAATTATCACAGCTTAAGAAAATTACTTAAAAATGTTCAGTTACTTTGACTTTTATATTTCTTAATATGATTTATACCAGTGATTCTTTAACTTTTAATTTATTTATTTGTCACGGGATTTTTTGGTGCCACACAAAGAAAAAATTAAGTTTACTTACCTATGTCAAATAGCTTATGTTAATAATTTTAAATGCAAAATAAAATAATATAATATGTAATACAAAAACAATACGTTTGTAAAGGGATTAATTACAATATAATAATATGGATATTTTTAATGAGAAATTTGAGCTTGATGTTTTTTGATAATTTCAATGCTACTCGCATGCCTTATTTTAGTCTCGATCATTTTTTTCGTTTTCATTTTGGTTAATACGTAAAATCTAAATTCACACAACACAGTATAGAAAATTGTAATTGTATAGATAATGGATTACAAACACACACACACTTAAAATTTCTTACGTGGGACAAATATTTCATTTATGAATAATCACAGTTATTGAAGATAAAACGTTTTTAACTGGAAAATATATGGTACTTAACTGTAAAAGAAAGTCTCCTTTTACACTGTACTTTTCTTTGATTTAAACAAACTTTAGCCACCTTCTCTATCTAGTGGTCAGCATGCCTGACTATGATTAGGAAAGTCTGGGTTTGAATCCCGGTTCGGGATGGATGTACTTTCTCCCTCTCCTGTCTTTGTCCTTTCCTTGTATGAATGGTTGCCTGCTCTATATATATAAACAGGTTTCTCTGGCATGTGTGTTTATTTGAATAAAAAAAATCCTCTCCAGTTATCCTCTTCAATATAAGCTACAAGCATATTAGTATAGAGCTCCCAAAAATGTCCATCATAATCTAACCTAAGCAAATTTTATTCGTAAAGAAAAGCATTAATTTTTAGTGTATACATTTCTAATATTTGGCGGCACACTTTAAGAATTATGTGGCACTTAAAAGTGCCGCGGCACAGTGGTAGAAAATCACGGAGATATACAGTTCTTTTTTTTATTATAATTTTACTAAAATATGGCTGTAATTAGTTTTAACATTCTGAGTCTTTATACCTTCATAAATTTATCAAAGGAAAATAAATTAATTATAAAAAAATTCTGCAATACGAAGCTGAATATTAAAGTTTTGGAATCACATCATGAAATAAGCTATAATCATTAATTTCTGAAACTTTTTTATGATATACTTTCCAAAATGAAATTGAGTTTTATGTAAAAAAAAAATTAAGTAGTAATTTATTAGGAAAGCTGTAGCTGAACCATTTAAAATAAAGCAACCCGAAATGATAGCTAAAAAAGTATTTTATTTTCGAACTAAGTAAAAAGGTAAAAACGTAGAGATGACAAAATGGAAAATTAGAATATTAATTGGGTGTTTAGAAATGGAAAGTAATCATCCCATTAAGAATGTTCAAATCATTTTTACAGGTTATAAGAATATCTCCAAATTTTCAGTGTAATGTTTCAGTAAAAAGCTGGAATGGTTAAAACCATTCCAGTTTTTTTTTTTTTAAATTTTAATTTCAATCTTTAATTTCCATCAAAATATATCTTTTTAAAAAAATTTGATCATAAATAATATTTCTACTCTTTTTAACTTATAAAGTCTTTGCTTTGTAATAGATTTGTCACAGATTATGATAAATAAATAAACACACAAATAGCATATGGACATTTAAAATTAAAATATTAATATATGACCAATGTGATACTATCGTTCTCTTTTTTAATCTCTTTTCAATATATTTAATTTATAGTTAAATAATATATATATATATATATATATATATATATATATATATATATATATAATGAACACGGAAAAAATATAAATTGTATATGTAATGTATAATTATATATGTTAAAAGCACTCATTCATGTTTAATATTACAATTAAGTGCTGGTTTTTATATATAGCGTCTTATACACGGCTCCGCCCATTTTTCCCAATAAAAAAAAAACCTAGCCAATAATATTTAGTAATACTAAATCTTATTGATCAGCCTTTCATCTATTCAGTGGGTCGATAAGCAGAATACCAAGAATGCGTGTGAACTAAACAATGGGGGTTTCGCGTCAAGCTGACCACTTAACCAGGACATATGTTTCGCACCCCAGAGTCCTCGGTCAAGAAAATAAATATGGATACTGAAGGTTGTCTTGCTACAGATTTAGTTTAGCTTAGAACTTATTAAGTTGTAGCCTTTTTCGTAAAGTATTAAATAAAAAAGGATAATTTTCAATTTTTTGTAACTATTTAACAATAATCTTTGTCTAACAATTTACGGCATTTATAATTTAATCTTGTTCAATAAGCAAATTTCTTTGCCAAATTCAGAAAAATAGACAGGATTCGTAATGAATAATGAAATAAAACTAATCAAAGCAAATTAATAATTCACATCCAAAAACCAAACATGACATCATTTTACAGTATTTAAATGCTAATTATTGAAATTGCTACTGAGCTTGCTATTCTTTTCTTTAAAAAAATAATCTAACCTAACTCTCGAAAGTATTATTATTATTATCATATTTATTATTATTAGTATTAATATCCTTTATTATTATAATTAGTATTATACTTTTATTTTAGAAAAAAAAATGCTTTCTTAAAACTTTTTTATTTTAAAAAACTTTTATTAACAACTTTTATAAAATACTTTTATTAACTACTTTTATTTTAGAAGACTTAATGTTTTCTAAAATAAAAGTATTAGATAATAGAATGATCCTACTATGTTTAATACTATAGAAACAAAAACATAAGAAAAGATTTAAAGATGAATGACTTAAATCCATAAATTAAAGGCTTGGATTCTTTCAAAAGTTGAAGAGCGAGCTACAGAAATTTTGATAACATTTTCCCAATTATATAAATTCCAAAAAAAAAAAAAAAAGAAAACAAATATCATCTCAACTGTAACTTTCACTTCTCGAGTACAATCATTTCAAAATATTATAATTGATGGATGTGTTTTGTAATAAATATGATTCTGATTTAATATAATTTACAGTAATCTATCGCTATTTATTTACATTAATTGATGTTGAAAAATAATTTATTTTATCCACACCATTCTCTTATGTTTAAGAAAATTCTTAATCTGGAATTTCACCCATTCTACTTCACATACTCTTTATCCTTTCGCGCCAATCCTCACATTGCCAAAAACCTCATCATTTCTCTTACTTTATCTTCCGCTGTTCAGGCACATTGACCCTGCAATAGATAAAACTTTATTCCGGAACTTCTAACACAAAACACCGTTCTTTCTCCATTTTACAAATACATATCGTCACGCATTTCATAAAGTTACGTAACAGATGATGGCTACTTCACAAGCCCACACTATTTTCAAGGCTTATAATTTAGGTGTTTGTTAGAGTTAGTTATCTATTTATTATTACGAACTTGGCGATATCTCCATAATAAAAAATTTTCAATCATATATTTACAAATATTTTATGTTTATCCGGAAACCATTTTCTTTCAGATATACGGAACTAACAATGCATATTTTAACTCCACAAATTAGTTGAACTCGGAATCTTTTTTCCTAAAAGTCTGCTTGGTTTTATTTTTAATGAATTTTCAGTAGCAGTTTTAAATCGATTCATTCGTCCAAAAATATTTTTAATTAATTGGTTTTTCCATAATCAATTTTCCACTCTTCTTCTTCGATTACACTGAACTCCGTCACTCGAAGTAAGCATAAAACTAAAGTGCAAGCGGAAGAAAATCTTTTTTTTTTAAAAAAAAAGTATAGAAACAATATTGCAAAAGAAATTAATCAAAAGCTGATACTAATGAAATCATTTTAATGATGCACAATCCACCAAAAGTAAATTGATTCTTAATTACCTTGGTAAACACGGATTTAGACCATAAGATTTACTCTATACTTCTACAGTAACTTTTTACACTGAACTGAAGACTGTAGTAAGAAAATTGTCTCTGTCTACTTACCCTATGAAGAGAAGGCTCCACCTGATCCAACACTGCACAAACTCTTGCAGTTTTGTGCAGAACAAAAATTGCAGACAGTCCTTGGGCTAGACTGCAACTCTCATCATATCGTCTGGGGCAGCACAGACACGAACAAAAGAGGTGAGTGTCTTTTAGAATTTATTCTTAACTATGGTTTGGATATTTTAAACAAAGGCAACGATCCGACTTTTATAACTTCTAATCGATCTGAAGTAATCGACATTACTTTAGCAACACTGGCTATTAGTAAAAATATCATGAAATGGAAAGTTGAGGGGAGACCATCAGGTTCAGACCATCAAAACATCCACTTCGAAATAAACTCAAGTACAAATATTGACCGCCGCTTCAGGGACCCATGAGGACCGATTGGAAGAATTTCCAAAAGGATATCATGGGGCTAACTGAACTGGGGGGAAATTATATTAGAGACAATTATGATCTAGAAGTCATAGCAGAAACTCTGCAGAGTGAAATTCTAGGCTCATACAATAAAAATTTCCCAATGCGTACCAAAAGAGCAAAGCCACAGTGTCCTTAAGGGATACAGGGATTGAACATGCAATTTGCTCATGGGCTAGGATCCTGCTTTCGGATAGAACTATACAAATGAAAATCTTCAATGAGACATTTGAAAAGAAGACAACCAGAGGCTGTCCACAAGGAGGTGTATTATCACCATTACTTTGGAATCTGGTTGTAAAAAGCCTATTAAAACATCTAAATTCTATAGGTTACTATACCCAGGGGTATGCTGATGATATTTTCATACTCATCCTTGGTAAAGACTTTAACATAACTTGCCGACTAATGCAAAATGCTCTAAGTTATGTAGGCAAATGGTGTAAGGAAAGGAATATGGATATAAATCCACAGAAGACCAACCTTATACCATTCACAAAAAAAATAAAAAGGGAGGGATTCTTTATCCCAAAACTTTTTGGGGTTGAAATCAACGTTGCTTCTGAGGTGAAATTTCTGGGCTTAATTCTAGACCAAAAACTCACCTGGAATAAACATGTTGACTACAAAATCAATCAGGCAAAAAAATGCATTATGACATAGACGCATGCTTGGTAAAAACTGGGGTCTACAGCCAAAAATGATGTTTTGGATGTACACAGCAATTGTCAGGCCTACTTTTACATATGCATCTGTGATATGGTTGTTTAAGGTGGAACAGAAAACTGTGAAGGACAAGCTAGGAAGTCTGCAAAGAATGGCCTGCTTGTGTATCACAGGTGCAATGTCCACATCACCTACCAGAGCACTAGAGGCAATTCTGGACCTGACACCACTAAATATCTTCATATTTATAGACTATTCTATATGCAGTTATTCTGGCAGCGCTGCCAGAATAACTGCATATTGAATGAAATTGCAAAATCAGTGGTGTGATAAGCCCTCTTCTGGAGGTCATACTACTATTACCAAAAAAATCAACTACCCAACTCTCCAAATGCCTTCAGACAGCATGGAGGGAACATACGTGTTTGAGAGACCATTCAAGGTAGTTTTTCCTACCAGGGAAGAATGGAAAAACAGCACGATTGAAATAAAAAGCAATGATCTTATCTGGTTTACTGATGGATCAAAAAAAGGCAACCTCTCAGGACTGGGGGTCTGTGGCATGGCACCAAGATTCAGTCTTTATAAAGAGCTTGGGGAACATGCCACTGTCTTTCAGGCTGAGGTTCTTGCTATCACCAACTGTCTGCAGATAAATTTAAAGAAGGGCTACCAAGGTAAGCGTATTCTTCTTTTCAGCGACAGTCAAGCTGCATTGATTGCTCTCAACTCATTCCAAGTCAAATCAAAAATTGTAATGGAATGTAAAAATCTCCTTAAGGAACTGGCAAATGGGAATAAAATTATTCTTATTAGGGTGCTAGGGCATATAGGAATAGAAGGCAATGAAAGAGCTGATGAACTTGCAAAACAGGGATCCTCTTTCAATCCAATAGGATTGGAACCCTTTTGTGGGATCAACATGAAGACTACAAGGAAGGCCATTCAAAAATGGGAAAAACAGGAGATGAACAAAGTTTGGCTTGACTCTCCTGGACAGAAACATGCAAAAAGCATGATTTTCAACTCATCTGAGAAAATTGCATCTGAAATTCTTAGACTCCCAAGATTGAAGACTCAAGCAATTGTAGGCTTCATTACTGGGCACTATCATTTCAGGAAACACCTTCATACAATGGGACATTTTAAACAGGAACCAATTTGTAGGAAATGCCACGCAGGGATAGAATCAGCTCATCATATCCTTTATGAGTGTGATGCTCTTGCCCTTACAAGATTCACTACTCTAGGTAATCCATATCCTAAAGAATTACACCTAAACTCCATTGAGGGCCTATCAGACTTAATAAACAAAGTAGGTGACCCAAGACAATGGAACTAGGAAAAAATTGGGCTTGGGGCATAGTACAAAATGCAACAATGCAGAGGTGCCACATATCTGACAAGCTCAAGAAGAAGAAGAAGATTGCATTTAAATGATGTATTTATTTATATATAGTATGTGCATACATGATCCATACACTTTTATACATAGGACTATCCCATTTTATGAAGGTGATAAATTTATAAGTTTATCAACAAATTGTAAATGTAATGGAGGCTTCGTCTGGAACAACGCCGTGACTTGGAAGTATGTATTTTAGTTACCTGTTAACAAGTAACGCTTTATGATTGTGATAGCATTTCAAAAAAATTACTAAGTTGGTAATGACAATAAGAAAGAACAGATCTATCTACTTTTTACTTGTTATTGTTTTATAATAAAACAATGACAAGTAAAAAGTAGCAAATAATAAGTAAGTGAGTAAGTAATAAGCTGATTGTCAGTCAAGCTCCATTCTCTTCAGTGGCCAGAGGCAGAATGCTCTCCTTTACATAGAGGGCGCTGTTCTTCGAGTTTCTATGCTTGCGCCAACACCTAGGTTTTACAGGGAAAGTAGCAGTAATTATAGCAGCTACAATAATTTGTATTTTATGTAATAAGAGAAGTTAAAAATTTAAAAATAATATTAAATTTGTATTCATGAAACCATAATATTAAAAGTTGACATTATTCAAATTTTTATGACTCATGATATTTTGATAGTGCGAAGTGGTAAAGTCACTTTGAGGTAGACTTTGATAGTGGACAAGTCTAAGGTTGTTATAAGGTATTTATATTCATCACGTAAATTGCTTTCTGGGAGAACTTTTTATAGATAGTAGACAGATATGCCTGTTAATAGTAATTCCAGAAATTGTGATTGATCAACTGGTTATGGCATTTTGTTAATGTACTTTTAGCTAATCAAGCTCACTACAAAATATTCTTGAGAAAAATTATAATATAAAAAAGAAACAATATTCTATAAATTTTAGTAAGCATGTTTTAGAAATTCATTCAGAAATATTACTTGTTTTTCTTGATTAATTTTATAAAATAAAACCAATGATATTTCATTTCGAATTTTACTATAAGTTATCACATTATTAATACAGAAAACTATCCATACAAATTTTATTGAATAATTAATTTTTTAAAAAAAACTCAGAATAAGTGAGGAAAACGAAGTCTGTTAAAATAAAAGTCCTTAACTTCTATCGTAGCTAGTGTAAAGTATATAAAATTAATTAAAATAATATTCAATGTACCATTCTTATTTAATTTAAGGGCATTTCGGATTAAGTTTCATAAATTTGAAAACAATTTGAAAGATTCAAAAAAAATTTTTTTGAAGTCATAATTAAAGAAATGCGAATCTGTTTTTAGGAAAAATTACATTTACAAACTGTTGGCTTATCAAACCTAAGCTAATTACAATCTCCTAACCACAAGCTAATTGAAATCTTCCAACCACATTCCAATGGATTTTTAGATTCAACGATGTCTGAAAGGAAAGGTGTCCAGCTCGTGGCAGAATGATCAGAGAATTCAAGCCTTCAATTTGGAACTTCTCCCTTTAAACATATATGTTTATTGACATTCGGAATCCACTTTTAAGCCACTGATCCCATTCAAAATGAATCCAACATGCAAAACACTACCATAGAGTAATAATCAGAACAGTTCAAATTAAAGATAAACATCTTAAATTGTTAAATTATTTGGCTTAAAGTTATTAGATAAAAAAAGTTATTTAATTTCATTTTATCATAGTATATCCTAATTTGTTTTCAACAGTTTTTTTTATAAATATGTTAGCATCTTATGTGAAAATAACGCTGAGGAGCTAGTCCAGTATTTGCATTTATAATAGATACTCTTTATTATTCTTTGTCAGTAAACTTTGAAGTCATAATTCCTCTGTTAGTCATAATAACAGTGTCTCAAAGACTATTGTTTTATAGAATTCTGAGTGTAATGATATCAACTGCATGTTTCGTGTGGATATTTAATCCTGATTGGAGGGACAGCCTCGTCATTTGACTATGAGTAAAAAATTCAAAGCTGTAAGGCAGAGTTGAAAGAAATATACAGTGGAAAAGCAACAATCTCACGATTGGCATATCTTTTTAAATCCCTATCAATGTTTACTTTTTTCCTTTAAATAGTAATAAATGTAAGTATCAATAAATTCTTTTTTAAAACTAAAAATATAATTTTTATCATTAAAGTCAGTGAAACACGTTTCCACAGTATATACATTTTGCATATGAATATTAGGTACTTATGTATTTCCCCATCAACCCTATCTGAGAAAAATATATGTGTTTGGTTAAATTGGGGTTTAGGTCCCCAACTTTGCCAACTCGCGAATTTGAAGGGCTTTTTCGCGCATGCTCATTAATTACTCTTTTGTTTTAACCTTTTCATTGGTCGCTAATTAGGTTTCACTTTGAAATAGCGGTAGAATTTTCGCTATGGTATCGGCGTTTTTGAAAACGCGCCAAGTAGGGGACCTAAAGCACATTAACACCATATAAATTACAAATACAATTTATATCTATTTGTTACAATGAAGATATAAGTAAACAATTCTGCTTTTCGCCCATATTTTGAAAAACAAATGGTACAATTATATTTGAGGGTGCCCCCTTGGCAATTTTTGATTGGCGCCATTCCTGTTTGTGCCGAACATTATGCAAACAGGTATGATGACCAAAACAATGAAATTGCAATGAAGACAATATAAGCAAACTTAATAAACGAAATAAAATGCATAAAATTACTTTGCGAGAACCAAGGGGGCACCCTCAAGTATACGCTAACCAAAAAAATTATTAAAATTTACAAAATTCGATGATATATTTTTATGGTGAGAAAGATCAATTGGATAATACGTAAAGTACCGAATACTATTGATGACTTATTTCACTCTGACATATTTTTATTATTCTGTTGTTTCCTTCATTGTTTAGAAATTAAGCTTTATTTTCTCAAAAGTGTCTTTGATTAATTTGGTAGCAAATATTGAAACTTAACAGACTGCAATTATAGCTCAAATCCGCTTATAAGCAATATAATTTTATGACCATATCAATTTTAAAAATTTTTAGTATGCCAAGATGGCAATTTATGATTAAAATTTCGATTTGTAAACACATTTTAAAATTAATTAGGATTTTGTCCAAATATTACTAATATCGTTAAAAATAAGAATTACGGTTGAAATGGTGATTTTCGATTATCTTTTCCTGCTAAGCTAATGACTTGACTACTCAATTTTATCAGAAAGCATAATGCGTGTTAATTGTTTTTTCGAAGCAGTCAACCATGCAAGAAATCTGGGAGGGATGGAATTGTGATATTTTTGGTTAGACTATACTTTAGGGTGGCCCTTTGATTATCGCCAAGTTGTGATCGCGATGATCGCTAAGCTGGGCAAAACTGAATCGTCTTCTAATTGGTTTAGATCCAGTCGAGGCTCTGATTGGTTTATCGTTTTGAGAATTTTGAAAAATCCAACGGTCGTTGCGTTACTTTTGAATGCTCGAACATACCTGCATGTTAGCACTGTAATCGGCGCGAATAGGAATGGCACCAATAAAAATGTTTGTTTGCCAAAGGGGACCCTAAAGTATAATTTTACCATATTTTTAAATCATCTTACCCTAAAGACAAATAGGTATGAGCCACTGGTCCTAATGATTATAAGCCACTAACCTTAATGTGAAATAATTATATTAAGATTAAATTTTTGAAAATTATAATTTTATATTTATTAAATAATAATTACCAGTAAGTATTATGATATACTGGCCATTAAAATTGCTACACCAAGAAGGCGACATGCTACAGGCGTGAAATTTATACGAAAGGAAGAAGGTGCTGCGATATGCAAATGATTAGCTTTTCAGCGCATTCAGACAAAGCAGGCGCCAGTAGCGGCACCAACATTGTGTTTAAATAAGGAAATTGTTCAACCGGTTCCTCATACACAAATTGCATTTGTACGTTGTTGCCTGGTGAAAAGTTGTTGTGATGCCTCGTGTAAGAAGGAGAAATGCGTACCAGCACGTTTCTGACTTTGATAAAGGTCGAATTGTAGCATACCGGGAATGCGGTTTATCTTATCGCAGTATTGCTGCCCGCGTCGATCAAGATCCAATGAATGTTAGCAGAATATGGAATCGATGGGTTCAGGACGGTAATACGGAACGCCATGCGGGATCTCAACGGCCACCTATCACTAGCAGCCGAGAAGACATGCATATTATCCACATGGCCGCAAAGGATCGTGCAACCACGTCACGAGCCATGAGTCAAAAAATGGGGTCGTTTGGAAGACAACAAGTGTCTGCACGAACAGTTCGACGACGTTTGCAGCAGCATGGACTCTCAGCTCGGAGACCATGGCTGCGGCTTTCCTTGACTCTGCGTCATAGACAAGAGCGTCTTCAATGGTGTGATCAACGACGAACCTGGGAGCACGAATGGCGAGACTCATCTTTTCAGATGAATCCAGGCTCTGTGTACAGCATCATGATGGTCGCATCCGTGTTTAGCGGCATCGTGGTGAACGCACACTGGCAGCGTGCATTCGTCATCGTCATACTGGCCCATCACTTGGCGTGATGGTATGGGGTGCCATTGGATACACGTCTCGGTCACCTCTTGTTCGCATTGACGGTGCTTTGAACAGTGCACGTTATATTTCTGGGTCGTTACGACCTGAGCCCTGCGAAACCCTACGTTTCAGCAGGATAATGCCCGACCGCATGTTGCCGGTATTGTACGGACCTTCCTTGATACGAAACATGTTCGGCTGTTGCCCTGGCCAGCACGTTCTCCAGATCTTTCACCAATAGAAAACGTCTGGTCAATGGTGGCTGAGCGACTGGCTCGTCATCAAACGCCAGTCACTACGGTTGATGAACTGTGGCATCATGTTGAAGCTGCATGGGCATCTGTACCTGTACATGCAATCCAATCTCTGTTTGACTCAATGCCCAGGCGTATAACTGCTGTTATTACTGCCAGAAGTGGTTGTTCTGGGTACTGATTTCTCAGGATCTATTCAGCCAAATTTTTTGAAAGTTTAATCACTTGTTATTTCTAGTATAATAAATTTGTCCAATAAATATCATTTTGTTATCTGCATTTCGTCCCGGTGTAGCAATTTTAATGGCCAGTAGTATATATGGTCATATTTCGACGCTTAAGAGACATTTTTGTATATTTTAAGAATTTTACAAAAATAATAAATGCATTAATTTCACAATTTTATGTATTTTTTTGTTTAAGCAGCCATATTTACTTAATATATGTTTTTTATGCTGTAAACCTCCGGTTACGACTTTGTAATATAACGAAAGAAAAATTTACTTTCTTTAAGTCCAGATAATTTTAAATTACCATTTAGAAAAATGGTAACCTCCTTTATTTATTGTTAATGGTAGGTATGAAATTTGAATCATTTGATGACGCTAGAATCAATGTAATACAAGATTTTACCCACTATTTTTCAGTATTGATGGTTGTCAGAATTTAGAGTAATTTTCAAAGACTTCCGAATAATTCTGTTTTATATTTACTATTTCAATCTCTAGAATTTTGAAGGATGATTGATTTAACTAATTTTAGCGCCATGCAATGAGGATGAAGAACAAATACCCAATTTTTTTTAAAAACTAACATATGGTTTTTTGTTTCATTAAGGAAAAAAAATATACAATTAATTATCAATAAGTAATTTTCCGTAACATATTTGCCTATTTTTGATTTTTAGCAGCTGAGTTGGTTATTTCAAATGCCTGCCAATAAAGATAGACTTTATAGACCTATTTCAAGACGAGAACGAAGCAAAATACATAGAGAAAGACTTTTACTTGGGCGGTGGGTTTTTCAAAACACAGAACATGAAAGGGAATCTAAGAAGATTGATGTTGTTTTACCAAAAATCGATACATCTGATCCACATCAGGAAAAAGACCAATCAGAAGAAATTGTTTACCCAACTTCATCTGAAAAGGAAAACCCTCAAGATGAAATATAGTTGTCTCTGAAAATAATACAAAAACCATTTTGTTCTACGAAAGTAATTGCATGGATATGAATGATAATTTGATTTAGAATTTATTATTAACACATCTGAATTTTTTAATAAAAGAAAGCGATATTGTGGTATATCAGCGTAATTTGATTAGTAAGCGTTTAAAAAGGAACTATGTATGTACAGATTTTTATTTGCCAGTTTTGAAAAATGAAACGCATATTAGAAATCAAATTGAAATGTGTAAGAATAAATAAAAAATATTTTTTTAAATAAATTCACAAAATTTAATATTTGATTATTTAATGCATACATCTGCAGAGTAAGAAATAAATTTGGTCAACATTGCTCTAGTAATATTTACATTAAATGAACAGAATTTAAAGATATAAATGATACAATAATAATGGTTGTAACGGATCTCTACACATTTTTAAAATAAAAATAAAAAATGTAAATGTAGCTTTAACCTTAACTGCTAGGATGAAATCCAACAGAGAGGCTCTTCCTCTCTCAATATCGCCAGGGTCTGTATCCATCAAGAGGTTTCCATCTAGTTTTTTTTAAATAAAAACAGATTAAAATAAGCTTTATCACAAGAAAGGAAGAAAGAAAAATTAAGCTATAAAAATCCTGAATATTTTTATTTATTTTTGTAAAGAAGTAAAAAAATTTTGTATATAGTCCCCAAAGCTTTGCATCGTTACTGTTTGGTAGTATTTCTTTACTCTTTCCATTTGACATATGATATTTACGCTATAAGTCAACTGACGCTACCGACCACAATTTAATCTTATCAAGAATTATGACACGATAAATTTTTATTTTTGAAATTTACGAATAAGATTTAGTGTAGCTCTCCAGTTGAAATCGAGCTGTTCGGAAAAATATAAACACTTTTATGAGAATAAATACACTTGATTTGCAACTAGGAAAAATTTAAACTTTTCAAAAATGATCAGCAACCATAACAGCTGAAAAATGTGTGTCACATGGTTTAATTACTTTTTCTCAATTAGTTTGACAAGCAGATATAAAGACATTGGATTAAAACTGTAAATTATGCTATATTTATTTACTCTTTCACAAAAGATTATTTTATTATTTTTAATTTTATGTATTTTCGATAAATTAAATTTAAATCGAATGTAAGCAAAAGTTTAAATTTCTGTGTCGATTTTAAGTCTGATAAAATAGCTACAGAGCATATATTAGTTTGGGGAAAAAGTACTCCATTATTTTTTCGGTAGACGTCTGTAGTGCTCGATATCTCGTGAGGTATTTATCAAACAATTTCAGATTTATACTCGTTGGAAAGGTGACATTTGACACTAAAATATCCTCTTGCGGTTTTTTGTTTGATTGATTCAGTTACGAGTACAAAGTTTTAAAAATAGAAGACAACAAACAGAAAATTCGATACATTTTAGTTTTTCTTTTATAATGGCGAAAATGCTAACCAGGTGGCTAAAATTGTGAAAGGTGTTTATCGTCCTATATATGACTGTAATAACCGCACAATTTTGTTTTCGTCTATTCCGTTTGGGTATTTGGATGCTAAAGATGCACCTCGCATGGATACAACATCGTCGAGAATGTCTATAAAATATCAAAAATTATCAAACTTGACAGCATGTCAGCAGTCGTAGCTTTGCACAAGACCTAAAAATCTACATGAAAACTGTTTTAAACCTTTTTGCAAAGCGAATCTGAAAGAAGTTACAAAAAGTTCACTTAAAAATAATGGATTTCTTTTTCCCCAACCTAATATTAATCAAATTTAGCAATGCTTAGGGATACAAATTATTGGTTTTGATTCCGGAAAAACAATCCATGATTCATCTTTGGGAAATAAAATGATGAGACAGAATATTTAATTTCCATATTAAGGTAATTAACGAATAACTACTGTAAGAAAGAGTAAATGCAGAATACTTTCGTGAAAAAATATACGAAAATAGAATTAACAAAAGCACTGTACGACCAAAGAATAAATATGCAAAATCTTTATTGCATTTATATGTTTCATAAAAATAATAATAGAAAATTAAAATATAGGTAACTTATTTCAGTGACTTGAAACTGTTTACAAGAACTATTCGACACTTTCTTCCTCAACTTGCTAAAAAAGTGTATTTGATTCTCTACGTAAGCATCAGCACAAAGAAAATACTATTGATTGAGAAACAAATAATGTTCCCGAGAATTTTAATTTTTAAGTCAGCAAAATTCGAAACATTGTTTTGAAAAATAAACGTTTTGAACTGCTACACTAAACAAGTCATAGAAAGTTAGACAAAGCAGCTGAATAGAATGAAATGCCGGAAGTGATCTGCTACGCGTTCAGTTTTATGCTTTTGTTTTAGTTGACTTTCCACGGTAAAGTAATGTCACAGGCAGAGCTTATTCAAAAATTCTTCCTATACAAAAATACTGGAATAACTGGAATAACTAAGTTCTAGAGAAGGTAGACTCATTAATAAAATCATTAACATAAGAATTCGTACCAATTTTCTTTAACAAAACATGTTATTAATCTTGAAGTTGTAATTTTTTTTAATCAGATGAACGGATAAATATTGAATCATGATATAAACCTGTATCATTACTTTTGAGGAGCCGTGGTGGCCTGGTTGGTTAGGGCGTCGACCTCATTACCAGAAGATAGTGAGTTCGAGTCTCGGCTTAGCCGAAGATCCGTCGTGTTCACTAATGGAGACTGGGGCACGAAAATATGTCGGGTCGCAAAGTCCTCCATGTTCCCATTTCAAATTAATACCTCTGGGATGTTTGGAGCCAAGCTTTGGGTCTTCTCTGGTTTCAATCTCTAAATTGGAAGAATCATATGGTGCAGCCATCTATGAGCCAAAAGTCGTACTTCCACCTTCGTATGAGGGTGCACTATTCAAAAACGGAAGACGCTCCCCCTCTCTGACTTCATTCGCCTAGTCTCTTGATGGGCAGGCTTGGCATTGCCAAGTGTCATCAGTATCAACCAAACCAACTTTTGAGTTATATAAAGGAATTTCTATGGGAATATGTGTATTATCTTAAAACTGAATTCGGTAATTATGTGTTTATGCATCGCTTAAATGGAAATGAAACTTATCACTCAGTATAATTTCACATAAGCTGATCATCGAGCAATGTACATATAAAAAATGTTTACTGTCTTTCTTATCAACAGAAAGCAATTCGTGTGCATCAGCATGGAATATCTTCTAAGGTTAAAGCTTCAAGACTGTTCCAAAAGTGGTCATGGTGGAATAGGATATGTTGAAATCTCATGATGTGACATACAGTGTTACTATTTTCCATTAAAGTTCTATTTATCTATAGGAATGCTGAAACAATTCCTTTGAATTCCAATTTGCTACCGATTTCGTTCGCATAAAATATTTCAGGGCTGCACAATTACGACAGCTCTGAAAGATGAGGTCATCAAGAGATTTGTTTATTGGAGAAATACGTCCATCAAATTATATCATAAAATGCTTTATTCATCATTAATGCATTTCCAAGGTGCACATAAAAATTTAGAATGAAAGTATTGTTAAGTTATTGTGAGTTGCGGTGCTCCTATGCTCTTTTTCTGCTTCCATCATTAATCATTAATCACTGCCTACCAAACTAGTTATTAATCACCATCATTAATCACTGCCATCATTAACCATTAATCACTACTTACCAAAACATTTAAAACTTATGCGATGCTAAATATTTATAGTTTGTGAAGTATAAAATATTTCATTTTCTTAATTAACTTTCTTAACCTATCCCCCGATTTACACGGTACTCGGTTTACGCGATTTCACTTTTACACGGTTTTTAAATTTCAAGGCCATCCACAAGATTTACATCACGAAAATGTGCAAGTTGTATTTTTACCCAAGAATACGACTTCTTTATTGCAGCCGTTAGAACAAGGGATAATTTCTACCTTTAAGGCACAATACATCTAGCGAACCTTCAGGTAACTCAACGCGTAACTCAATATGAGGAGGTCTATAATGATTTGATCAAAAACGAAACACAATTGTTAATTACGGATTTCACTACCAAGGTTTGCCTATCTGAAGTTGTTTCTAATTCATCTAACATAGAACTTAATCGCATCAACCACTATCGAGTGATGAAAGTGATATCGTACAATTCAGGAATAAAAGATTAAGAGTCTACGAAAGTGATAACAGTAACTGAATTTCTGGTTAAATTTTTTAATTCATATTTCTCGTTTCTATATGTAAAATGAATTACATACATATACCTTTATATTTTTGTCATTTTATAAATAGACAGTTATTTTTATTTAGTTTTATTTGACGTTGAAATAAATGACTTAATTATGCACATTTTAGTTTGTTTTCGATTTACACGGTTTTACGTATAAGAATCCACGATTTCGATTTTCTAAGGAACCTATCTTCAGTGTAAATCGAGGGATAGGTGTAGTTTAATAATTAAATGAGATGGCATAAAATCCATATATAATTCTTCTGGCGTATTTTTGAATTTGGAAATTTTTTTGGTTAATTTTTTTTTTATGGTATAACTTGAAAACTTGGATTTTTTATTATGAGACTAATAGGGATATCATCATTCTATTCAGGGATCAAAATTCTATTTTAGGAAACCTTACCTATGCTACTGGGGGCCGATTTATAGAATACTTTGTTTTAATTAAGCATTTTCATTACAATTCTTCAGTGAATTATTGAAGTAAATTTTCTTTTTTTTTTTTTTTTAAAAAAAATCTTAATATTTTATAATTTTATTAACGGTTTTCATTATTAGTCGGATTTAATTTATTTATTTTGAAAGAAGCTATGACGTAAGAATTACATCAATTTGGCAACATTTTTTAATCGCCAAAGTATTCAAAAGTGCACAAAAAGGTTTCTATGGTATGTGCCAATTAGATTTCTCAAATTTTGTTTGAAATGGAATCAAAAATAATATTTTAATAAATACTTTTATTTATCCTAAAATCATTGAAAATTTAGATTGCTAAAGCATTATTTGTGAGGAGGAATATTTTTATTTTGAAATGGTTATCAAATGGACAACAAATCATTAATAAAAATTAGATAAATTTACAATTCTTCTTTTGTATACGAAAATAGTCAGTCGTTAACTCGTGTATTCTATGAATGCGTATACTTCAAATGTTCTTCCTCTTCTTCTTGAGCTTGTCAGATATATGGCACCTCTGCATTGTGGCATTTTGTACTATGCTCCAAGCCCAATTTTTTCCTAGTTCCATTGTCTTGGGTCACCTACTTTGTTTATAAAGTCTGATAGGCCCTCAATGGAGTTTAGGTGTAACTCTTTAGGATATAGATTACCTAGAGTAGTGAATCTTGTAAGGGCAAGAGCATCACACTCATATAGGATATGATGAGCTGATTCTACCCCTGCGTGGCATTTCCTACAAATTGGTTCCTGAAATGTTCTTTGTATTGAAGTAAACAATAAGGTTGTAGCCAAATGTCGTTCATCATTTTTCCCACTATGACATTAAATCCAACAACTTTGCAACATTTCGCAATGAGTGTTTGCTACAACCAGCAGAAGTTAGAACTTCAAATCAACTATACAGATGTTAATAGTTTTCGAAAATTTATTATTTCAATTAAAAAAAATAATTCATCTAGATATATTATTTTGTTCATCAGAATTTTGATGAATATATAGATTATTTTCAATTTTATTTATCAAATTAATCAATTGTAAGAATTTTAGTTCACGTAAAGAATTTGGTTTCATTATGAGGAATCGCTTGGTGTAGTGCAGGGATGGGCAAACTTTTTCGATCGCGGGCCAAAAATCGAAATAATAAAGTTTGGCGGGCCAAGATGAATTTTCCTAAAATTTTCAAAACAATATATAAGTATTACAATTTAATATATTAATGAGATGAATGAAATTGCGATTTAATTATTAAAAGTTCCTTATATTGAGGTTCGAAGTAAGATGTACTGATTCTAAGGAACGAGGCTAAGTTCTCATTTGTCAGTCTACTTCTGAAATAAATCTTTCTAAGGTTCATAGTTGAAAACACTTGTTCACATATATAAGATGAAGCAAACATAGCACTGATTTTCTGGGCATGAGATATTAAATTTGGGAAACTTACTTTCTCGGTAATGATTTGTAAAACTCTAACTTTGGCATATTTAGAAACAATTGCTTGAGATGATAGTTAGATTGCAACTCAATTAATTCAAGTTGCAAATCTGACCTCACTGCTTCACAATTTACGTTGAATAGCATGGTAAAAATATACATTTCTGCTTGAATGGCACTGAAATCTTTAAATCTGCGTTCAAACTCAAAATGCAGTTTTTTCAAGCTATCTTCATAATTCTTAAGGTTCTCTTCATTTACTGAGGGTATTGAATTTAACCTCGGGAAATGAGATAAGTCGTTCTTACCTAGCTGCCCAGCAAACATATTAAGTTTTAGTTTAAAAGCTATGAGATGTGACCAAATATCGTCGATAAATTGATTTTTCCCTTGCATCTTGACATTAGAAGACTGTTTCAGCTTCATTGCAGATAAGACACACTGGTTTATCTTTTACAACTGAAAAAAAAAAAATATTTCCATGTCCATTCATCATTAAAAGCGCGGCACTCTGAATTAACTTTACGTTTTTCAGTGGCCATTTTGGGGTTGAAATATTTTCCGAATAACCCAAACAAGCACTAGCTACGCTATACTTTTAATAATTTCACCACACTATTCACAATGACGCTATATGTCCACAATCTTTCAACACGCAATCAATAATATTAGAACTCGCGCCAAAAGAAAAAGCCGCTAGATGGAGCTTAAAATGCGCAGTCTGCCACATGCGAGGTTTAATTCACCTATAATGAATTCCCATATGTCTACTCCACAAGAAAAAGATAACGCTTGTTGGCGCCAATCTACAGCTATAACTAATAAATAACTTCCGCTTTTAACTCTTAACCGATTGAAAACTGCCTGTGTTTGCTATTTCCTACGATTTATGTTTTGTAGAACAAAAATAGAGAATGTAAACAGATTACCAGCTCTTTGAAAAAAAGGAAGAAAAAATTTAATATTTAAACAAAATAGAAAAGGAGATGGATATATAATATATGAATATTTCTTTTAATTTGCCTCTGACCGGCAAATTAAAATTCTATCCGCGGGTCGGAGTTGGCCCGCGGTCCGTAGTTTGCCCATCCCTGGAGTAGTGTTTCCCAAACTTTTGGTTTCATTGAATAATTGTATAATTATTCTTTAAATTCCCAAATTTTATGTACTATATACTATCAGTTAACCTAATATAACTTTGCTTAGAAGAAAAAGAACATTTTATAGCTTTCTTATTAAATATTGCCGATAAGTTTAGATTAAAGTATGGCAATGAATTAATTATCCATTAAAGTTAATAAAAATTATAAATACAATGTTTATGATTATTTTTTCCTTACTTATATTAAATGTTTATAAATTAGATAAGTAAAAAGAAAAGTCAAATAAAAATAATTTTTTCCAAACATAATAAAAATTAAATTTATTATACTAAAGTGATGACTTGCTTATAATTATTAAGTAAAAAAATTTCGCACCCGATTACCAACAAAATCTGCTCAAACGTTTTCAGATAAAATTAATATATTACTTTAAAATGCATATTTCTTATGTTTTTGTTAATAATCGGGCGTGAAATTTTTGTTTACTTATATGATTTATCTGAATAAGACGAGTATTATTTAGATAAAGCAAGAAAAACAAGAGAAAATATTATTTGTGCTATTATTCCGATTAACTTAGGAAAACAAAGGTTAAATTG
>JAPDSC010100894.1:0-10072 GCA_026290005.1 Latrodectus geometricus | reverse complement strand
AATTTATTTTATTAATAAAAATGAAAAGTGCAGAAATTGAAAATATAGTATCTCTTTTTATATCTAAATAATTTTTTACTTTAATAAAAATGTCGTTTCACATGAATTAAGACACAATTTCGCAGTTAAAAATCAGTCCCATCACCAATTTAATTTCAAAAATACTTTGGAATTGGTTGACATTACTCTTATTAAATAATATCTTTTTTTATTGTATATTATACACCAATTAAATATACTACAAATAAATATAACTATTCTAAGTATTTGAATTAATATTTAATTTATTTTTTTATATTTTTTGTCTGTTTATATAGGAAAATGTATGGTATTCAACAAGTACTCCTTTCATTTCAATGTATAATCAATACTATTAAAATAAAAATCATGATAAATAATTAAAAACTGTTTCCTAAAAGTTCCTAACTTCAGGACCTCCACATTTAACATCATTAAAATTTATATTTAAGACTAAATACTTGTCAGAAACACATTAAATTATCATTTACAGTAGTTAATGATAGCATAATACAAATATTAATAATTAATATAGACACAAATTCGTAATAGATTTTGCATTTGCTATTTCAATAAAATTTTATAATCAGATTTAATAAAAACAATGCAAAATAAATTAATAAAATTTAGTTCCCACTTGTTTGAGGATATTCTAAACTTTGCTAATTACTATATACTAGTATAATTACTAATTAGTGTTAATGGATCTACTTGAATTTGGATGGCTATTCTTAACATCATGAAAAGTACTTTTCCATTATCATGAAATGTATTATGAATATATGCAGAAGTTTGGACTGTATTCTCAAAGGAATTACAGTGTTGATACAGCAATTAATGACAAATTTAGACAATTTTATGACTAAATTTGCTTTTAACAATATTAAGTGCAACAGTTATTAATTAAGCTTATTATTATTAAAAACTTTCAATTTCGCAATTTTATTCAAAAGAATGTTAATATATTGTAAAATCATAAGCATATTCTTTGTAGAAAATGTTTTTAATATTTGAATCTGACAAGTGCTCAGCCACAGTTCTTCCATTATTATTTTTGAAATTATGGCATATTAATTGACGTTATAAACATAATTAAAAAACATAAATTTCGCCATTTATATTTTTATTACATTACATTCTCTATAAAAACTATTATATTTAATGAAAGAATAATGATTACAATTCGTAAAATAAGGTACACGAAATTTTAGCTACTAATGTTTCCACTAGAATATACGTTTTTAATATTTTACTGCAAGCATCCTATTGGAGTTTATATATTTTGACATTATTAAAAGTTGTTTTTTTAATAATAAACATATCTACATTCTTTGATTAAATACAGTGGGATTTCAAATTATGTTTTGTTTACTTAGGTAACGATAGCCATTATTGTAATCGGTAATATATTTATAAAATTGCCAATGTACTCAAAATTTGTAATACATTAAATCTTTCAAATTGTAAACACTTGCAAGTTTTCGTGAGTTCAAGTGCATATTTTTCTTATTATTGCTAGTAAATTAAGAATGGAATTTAAAATTTTAATATTTTTAAAAATATTATTCTAGGTATTTATCAGATAACAAAATTTTAAATTTTGAAATTTTAGACCAAAATTTTTGTAAATTGTTTTTTAATAGTGATCATCATGAAAATCGTTCGTGTTTTTCTTTTTTGTTTAATAATTCCACTTTCTAAATTCTATTGTAATTTCTTTAAATACACATGTGATAAATTGGAATATAATCATCACATACTAAAAATTGATAAATTTTATAAATATTTTTATTTATAAAACATTTACAAATATTTGTTAATGTAGGATATATCACTTCAGAAAAATATTTTATATCTTTAAATATATGCATTTCACCAAAAACGATTTAATTCTTTACGCTTAATGTTAATAAGTGCTTTCGATACTATTTAGTGATGTATACTTTCAATAAAATAAAGAGGGTTCTTTGAATTTTTTCTTTAGATGTTCTCAAAAATTGCCATGCATAGCTTGCATAATTTTATTGATTACGCATGCATAATTATTATTAGATATACATTGTGCGTGGTGCGTTAAATAGCAATACACCCCTCACAAAATAAACATTTTATTTAGTTTAAACATTCACATTATTAAAAATACGATTCTTAACAAAATATAGAACTATTATTTGCCAATCCATGGTATTTTCTGTGTAGAGTCTTGTTGATTATATATAAAGTTTTCTCATTATTTTCTTGTTCATTGAGAAAATTGGATATTTTTCACAATCTTAGTTTCATAAATGTCATTTTAAAAAACCAGCAGTTTTTTTTTTCCCCTTGAACTATTTTTCTTTAGAGTTGTCTTGGGTTACGAACAGATATTCTCGACTGGCCTAAGAGCAAAACGGTTATACAGTCGGAAAGATACATAATGTGCAACTAGACTGGATAATTAAATCGCTGGGAAACTTAGAATTACAATGAAAAAACATTGAGTTTGGAGAAGCATAAATTTCGCAATATATTTTCCGTTTGATCTGTCGCACCGGATATGGCATTCAATCACATTTTCTCGGAACAAACTAAAGCCTTCCATTGTAAACACGTTTTTCACCCTTGCCTTGTTGAATTTCAACAGTTTCTTTTTCATAAACATTTTCCAATTGAATTTAATTAGCGGGAAGTTTATTACCAGTGTCTGTGTAGCAGTTGAAGAAGGGTGTGACAAGCAGAGCTTATAAAGTTTACATTATCCATTCTTTTTCTCAACTCATTATTATTCATTGTGATCATTTTTCTCATCCTCTCTTCTTTATTTAGTTTAATGGAAATTGTGTTTCAAACAATTTTTTATAAAGTTCTCAACATATTTTCCAATCTTATTTACTTAAATAATTTTTCACACACACAATTCAATTGATTTAAAATCGCAATGTTTCTTTTATTTTAATTTTTGTACTACTTTTGGTAAATCACCCATTTCATTGTTTTTGGAAAAGAAGACAGCAGTTTTTATTTTTTACTTTCCAATGATTTTATAATTTAGTAGTCCAAAGGAATGTAGTTATCATAAATTTTACTTAAATATAAAACGTGTATCATACTAAGCAATAAGTTAAATTTTAAAAAGATTTATATTACCATACAAAGCTATGCACCAAATAATAATATGAAAATTCTAATTAAATTAATCAATTATTCAATTTACCAAATTTCTTAATAATCATTATTGGATTAAAACGGAAAAATAAGGTGCGAATAAATAATATTCATTGCTCTGTTAAATGAAAGTCAAAATAAAGATTAATCAAAATAAGTCTTAGTCAAAATAAAGATAAAGATTAGTCAAAATAAAGATAGATGAATATCATCATTTAATATCATGCAGTATTTTTATTTATCATTTCCATGGTATAAAAACTTAAGTATAAAAAAGTAAGATATCTATTAAAAATTTTTGAAATATGATTTTTAATAAAAAATACAAAGCATAAACAACTTATTTAAGCAAATAATATATTTTTAAATAAATTAACTTCTAGAAATTTAAAAAAAATTATCTATTTTTCTAAATTTCCTTTAAAAAAAATTTTTTTTTGAATTTGCGTTGTTTAAAAGAGCGCAAATTCAAATGAAATTATTATTTAAAATAAAATAAAACAAATTTATTAAAATTATATACATTTTCCGTTTCAAATTGTGATACACAAACACACATAAATACACACCAAATAATAAAACTCTTTTCGTTTGATAAACAATGAATAAAATTAAAATACTTCAGAAAACGAATTTTTGACTTGATTTTCCATTCAGAGCCAAACAACCAAAAATCTGATTTAAAATTAAGATATTTATACACATCAAATCATTTTACGTTAGAGTGAGATTTAAGAACTTACATATTTATAAACTTTTCAAAGCGAAACTAATACATTTTAATGAGCTAGGAGTATGGCATTTAAGAAAAGGACAAAATCAAATATAAATTTGTTATTTTCTGGCTTCTAATACTTAATACAGGATATTAGAAATTGTCTTCTTTAACAAGAATAATCAGACTAATTCTACGATATTTCTACTGCCAGCAATTTCTGTTATGCCCCTACTATGGGTATGGCATATGGTGTCGTTTATTGAATATCAAATGATTTCTCATGAATTAAGCAAATTATTTTAAATAAAACTAAAGCTACATAGAACATTACACAAGCGAATACAGTAAAAAAATGTATAAATTATCTGTGGATGCCTAAACACATACAACCGGATGCGAGTATTTTTCTGAGCATATTCTGATCGTTTTCATTGTCTTATCGCAGTGGATATCATTTTATACCCATTACTTAGAGCGCCATCTAGAGTTCATTAAGTGAATTGTAGGTTTGAAACAAATATAAAAAAGTCATTTAGTAATATAAAAGATCATTTATGCATTTGGTTAATTCATTTTTAATTATAGAGGTATAAAGTTTAGAAAAAAAATTATAAATTCTTAAGTTTTCAAAAGTAATTAGTTTTAGTTAAAATAATTGCGTAAAATAATAATTTCATTACTAGAAATTATCATATTTTGTAAGCAAGTTAACAAACTAAATTTAAGACATTTTATATAAAATCCACTATCGAATATAATGGTAAGACATTTTTAAGACATGACTGAAAATAGAAATAATTTTATTGCTTTTCAAATATAAAAATAAGCTTACAAGTAACTTTAAACTACTGTAATAAAAGTCTTATAATTTGTTTTTCTAAAACTAAACTTTCCATTCGTTCATTTAATTTAGAAACAGTTATTTTTAGAACAAATTTTTTTCTCTGTTGCTTTAAAAATATCTAAGTATGTAGTTTCGAAACTTAAGTTAAGTCAGTTATTCTTAAATACTGATTAATGCTAAATTACCATCTTAATATCTAATTTTAATTGTCAAAAATGTAAGCATCAAAATCAGTAGCGAAAGTTTATGTTAATTAAATTAATTTTAATTATTACTGATCAACTTACAAAATTTTAACTCTGAGAGCAAAAAATAGGCTCTTTCATTTTGTCCTTAAAAAGAAATATAAATATATTATTTTTACAAGTATATATATTTAAATTAAATCTAGAATACTTCAATTATATATTTTAAAAATTTAATAGCCTTAAATAAATAGACTTTATATATATAATTAATTAATTGATAGAGCACTTTTTATTTCCCATTTTTGAGTACAAGCTGTATATTATTTGTAATAATATACAGCTTTTTTATGTAATATCTGGTAATATTTTAAGCTTCATATTTGAATTGCTTCTCAGTTCATTATGCGAATAATAATGCTGCATTAAAAAAATATTGTTTGCATCTTAAATCTTCGATATTTGAAAAAGCGTTTAAATATTTTGTTTAATTTAATATTTTCATATATAGATTATATTAATTTTTAATGGTCAAATGACCTTTTCACTTCATTCAATCCAAATTCTTTGAAAGTGCAAATTACTTTTTTCCTTTTCTAGTGTGAATAATTAAAATTTAAAAGACTTAAGAAAATAGCAAAATTTTATTACTTTACTGCACCAAGATATTGCTAGTCTTTTAAAAAATTATTATAATGAGCTAGTAAGTTTATACTTTTTCCTTCCGTGAAGAAAACTTATAATATGAGAGTAACTTATTTTATACTGTACATATTATCTGTTAGTAAAAAATTATATCTTTTCTCATCTCATTTACCGAATTTTAAGGAAAGATTCCATAATTTTATGAAATAATTATGTTAGTCCTAGGCCTGATACTCAGAAAATAATTATTCGAAAGGAAGTGATTACATTAATACAACTTGCCAAGTTAAATTAAAAATAAATAAGTAAAATTTCTTCAAATGCATTACATTACATCATACATTTTAATTTATCGATGTGGATATAATTCGGAAAATAAGTTAATTTTTAGTCCTTTATTTTGCATGTACAGCATATGCTAATTCATTAGAAGAACAAATAAATGTGTAGTAAATGAAGTGTATTGAAATCAAAAATTAAACTAATTAGATTCTTTTAAATTCACAACTCAAAAGCAATCTTAAATTTGATTTTAGAAATGAGATTTAAAGAAAAGCATATGAAAATCAATTTTTATTATGAGCTAAGACATTTTAAAAGAAACCATGCTTTTATTAAATCATTATTTCCTTCTAATAAAAATTTATAGTCAGAATATTATACATTTGACTAGTAATAAGTTGTGAGTAGAATAAATTCTTAAAGTAGAATTATAATGATAGTGAAGTCAAAGAACGTGTTTTATTGAATTAAGGTTTAAATTAGGTAATTTTACTTATAGAAGTTTAAACAAATTGCATTAATTAATATTTTAAATTAATAAAACATTTTTAGAAAATGCATTATACATTTTTCTTACTGCATTTGCAAGCATTTTATACTGGTGTTTCTGTGTGATAGCAAAACAATGATTGTTTCTGATATAAAAACTTTCAACACTTTTTACTTATCTAGATGCATTATTTAGCGGATAGAAATGTTTGAAATCTGATATTGCTAATGACTTTTGCATGCCTTCACTAAATTATATATTTCTTACAAATCAGTTGTTATTAATTATATATTTCTACTAATGATAAAAAATAATTAGCAATGAATAAAAAATTGCATATTTCATGTTTTAACAATTTGTAATACTATGTTTTAAATAATTATTAGTAACATTGAAATTATATACTAACATTGATAAGGATGCTTAGAACAAACGTATAAGACGATGAATTTGATAAGGATGTTGATAAGAATGCTCAAAGTAGTTAAGATATAGTTTTTGATTTGTTTTTGTTGTTTTTGATGACACTTGGCAACGCCAAGCCCGCCCGTCAGAGACTAGGCGAATGAAGTCAGAGAGAGCGGCTTCCGTTTTTCAAGAGAGCATCCTCATACGAAAGATGGAAGTACGACTTTGGCTCAGAGATGGCAGCACCATCTGAATCTTCCAATTTAGAGACTGAAACCAGTGAAGACCCAAATCCTGGCTCCAACCACTCCCAGAGGTATTAATTTGTAATGGGAACATGGAGGACATTGCGACCCGACAGATTTTACGTGACCCAGCCACCATTACTGAACACTAATCTTCAGCCAAGCCGGGATTCGAATTCACCACCTTTTGGTAACGAGAACGACGCCCTAATCAACCAGGCCACCACGGCCCCAGTAGTTTTTAATTCATTTATAAAAATAAACTGTTTAAACATTTTTCTTTAAATAATGAAAATTTTTTACAAATGTAAATTTTCTCTAATTTTTAACTTCGGTGAATGGAATTTTCAGTTTGACATCAGAAATGATACTTTAGTTTCAGCACATTCATTTTGATGAATGGAAAAGGAAACTTATTGACCTATATTTTTGATATGGCTTTTCCAGCAATGTCTTAATCATTTAATTTAACTGAATTAGAAGTTTGGAGATTCGTTGGCTGGCTCAAGGTGGACTAAAAATAAGCCAAATTGGCAAGAAAAAAAAATGGATTTTCAAAAAGTTATATTTCCAGGCTCTGAAATAATTTCTGAACGCAAAAATTGCTGGCTGAAAATCTGGGCACGATTGAAAGTTTGCACCAATAAAGGTCAATGTTTAACTAAATCAATTCTTAGACAGAGAAATGTAAATGCCCCAATAGTTCCAACTCAAACGATTTGAAGTCCGCAAACTAATTATTTGTTTCACATAAGCAGCAAGGTACTGAGGCACTTTTTTTCACTTAAAAATGATAGACAACTGATCATGTAAACTGGAAAGAAATGAATGGAGGGAACTGGATATTAAAAATAATCATTTTATCTCACAGAATGGTTTTTGATTTAGAGTGGATGACTTATACTGATATCTAAATTCATAGTCGCATTGACATTTAAATCATTTGCAGTGGAGCTCTGTCCAACTAGCAGCATTGTTCTTAGGCCTAGTGTAGTCTTTCAATACCTAAAATGGCTTCATCTTAATGGACGAAGGTAACAGAAAACATCCTACGCACTTGATGACATCCTTTTTAAGAAAGGAATAATATGAATAGAATGGCCGCTTGTCTTTCAAAATATGCTTGGGATTCTTAGACTGTTGCCTTTAGCAAATTCTCTAAAAACTGGAAAACCCTCTTCTGAAGGAAAGGGACAGCATCTTATTATTAATCTCTTTGACTACTTGTCTCAAAATTATTAAATATTGCATACTATCTAGTTAAACTATTACTTGAAGTTCTGTTCATCAAAGAAATATTTGTTTTTATTCACATGGAAAAAACACTTTTTTTGTACCAAAATATTAACTATTGTTTTCTGCCAAACATTTTCAATCGTTTCAATCAATTTCAATAAACCTTTTAATGCACTTTTAATATGCATTCCTACATTTTAAAATAAAATTTTAAAAATGTAAAGTAATAATAAAAATACTGAAGTATTAAATCTGATTACCAGATTAAACCATTTGTCTTCGCATAATTTTAAAAAATTGCGATTCAAATTGTATGCTGAAATTATATAATAAATATTAGGTTAGGGAAAAAGAAATCCATTATTTTCACGTGAACTCTATGTAACTTCTTTTGGATTCGCTTTGTAAAATGGTTTAAAACAGTTTTCATGTAGATTTTTAGGTCTTGCGCGTTACTACTACTGACTTGTGGTCAACTTCGATCATTTTTGATATTTTACAGACATTTTCGACGATGCTGTATCCACATGCGTGGTGCCTCTCTAACATCAAAAATACCCGAACGGAATCGACGAAACCAAATTTGTACGTAACTGGTTGTTACAGTCTTATATAGGACGAGAAACACCTTTCACAATTTTAGCCACCTGGCAATCTTTTTTGCCGTTACAAGAGAAAAACGAAAATGTATCGAATTTTCTGTTTGTTGTCTTCCATTTTTAAAACCTTGTACTCGTAACTGAATGAATCAAACAAAAAACCGCAAGAGGATATTTTAGTGTCAAATGTCAGCATTCCAACGAGCATAAATCTGAAAATGTTTGATATATACCTCACGTGATATCGATCACTACAGACGTCTACCGAAAAAATAATGGATTACTTTTTCCCCAAACTAATATACAGAGCATGTATGCACCACACATGTATAAATAATCTGATATGATATTAGTGTTATTTGAAGGAAACATGGTAATTAAAATTTTACATTATTTATCACAAATTTATTTAATCCATACTGTATTTAAGATACTTTGAGTGTTTTCTGTGAGTAATAAGAAATGAATTCATTACATAGATACGTCTATTCTTTGAATGTGCATTACTGTTTTTACTTATCTATGCCAATGTATTTAAAAATATTTATAGTAAGGAATATTTTGCATTAATATTAACATGATTCATAATTTTAACATGACAAATTTATTTTCCATGCATTCAGAATAATAGTTTTCATATCAGCAATTTTTCCTTAGTTTATAATATTTAACGTTAAAAAGTAATTATTTCTCTTAATTTGGAAAATATAATGTTATAAAATAAATGGGAATTTTATTAAAATGTCCTTATAAATTATATAATCATTACAGTAACATTGAAAGAAACGCTATTTTAGTATAATTATGAAATTTTTAAAAAATAAATATATATAGTTTGAAAACATAGACATTCTTTTATACGAGAATTTTTTTTTTCAATATAACCAATAACTCTTTTAACTTATCTAGAAATGTCTGTTGGGAAATTTCTTCACCAATATTAAGCACCAATATTTGTGCTCTAACAATAATCAGTTTTGATGTCTAGGATTTCAATTGTTGAGTGAAGGAAGATGTTTGGAAAAATGTGATGAATAATTATACAGATTTAGTTCAAAATTATGTATATTTATTTTACAGTTCTTGTTGAATAATTAAAATTAATCCTTAATTTATTAATGAAATCCGTTTCTTTTATTCTCGTCTTTGGCTCATGACATAGAAATTTACGAGAACTTAATTTACATTTAGATTTAAATATAACAATAGCTATGTGATTGTAAAACGTAATTAAAAGTACCATGAACAAATTTCTAAT
>JAPDSC010100892.1:0-10436 GCA_026290005.1 Latrodectus geometricus | reverse complement strand
AATACTTTAAACTGAGTTGACAATATCACTCGCACTCATCAAACGTCATCAATTCTGATGAATCTTAAAAACTAAAAGTTGTTTGAATAGAATTTGCTTTTTTCAGGTGAATTTAAGTTAAGGAATATATCTGTATGAGCAAATTTAATTTTGAGTAAATAAAGCTACATTTATATATTAGAAAATAAATCCAATTTGTCAATATTATATTTCATTTTTCAATAAAATCATGTTAGATAGAAATATTAGGTTAGAACAATATCCTTTATTTTTAACAACACGCACATTTTTAACAATATGCCATCTGCCGGAAAAAAAAATAGATTTAACAACGTGTTATTAAATGCTTTATTTTTTCGATAGATGGCGTTATTGATCGATATTTAAAAGTATTGAGCAAACAACTTAAGATTTATGCTCGTTGGAAAGAGAACGTTTCTCAGTAAAAACGTCTTGGGCCGTTTTTTGTTTGGTACATTTAGTTGTGAGTTACAGGGTATTAAAAATGGAAGAAGTGAATGATGTTCATCGTTTCGAAACTGTCACAGCCAAATACGTGCTCATTTGATATCGTGAATTTCTTTCGGATATTTTTGATGCTAAAGATGTATCTCACTCAAGTAGGCTCGTTGTCAAAAATGTCGATAAAATCTTAGGATATACCGAAATTGGCTAACATGTTATCACATCAGCAAGAACTGAATATATCGATTGATCCCTAAACCATTTGCACAAAACGAATGCAAAAATTGTTAAATTAAGTCCTTACATTCAAATAAAAATTATGCACCCAACATAATATGATAAAAACTATTGAAAATTTGATGAGAAATTATGTTTAAACAAAATATATAACATTGATTTATAGTTCTTAATTCAATAAATTAATGTGCGGGTTGATAAATCTAAAATAATGGTGAAATTTGTAACTCTAATGTTTAATTTTTGCGTTTTCCAAGAATTATTTTGCGCCCAGCAGTGGAGTCAAAAGAAACCAGGCGTGTGAAAGCCTGTGTACTTTGTCTGTCACTGTTTTTTAAATGTATTTTTAATGTTCAAAGCGTTAATCTGCGCTTTAGGTCCCCTACTCTGCCAATTTGGCGATAAATGCACCAAGTGTGGTAAACCGGACGTTTTTATAGCCAATGAGCTCTTTATGGCAACCTCCGTAGAAAATAATTTGCGTTTTTTCGCGCATGCTCATTAATTGGTTTTTTTCTTTTAGCATTTTCATTGGTCGTTAATTAGTTTCAGTTTGAAAAATCGGTCATTTTCATTGGTTGCTGATTAGTTAAAAATCGTATTCCATTATCGCCATGGCAACAGCGTTTTTGCGCCAAGTACGGGACCCACAGCACACTTTCGCCAAGTTGGCAGAGTAGGGGACCTAAAGCGCATTTTCACCGTTCAAAGCCTTAAATTTTTATAATTAATTAAATATTAGAAGGAAATATGGTAACTATAAAAATATATTCCCTTAAAAATTATGTATTAGTAAAGTATATTATCATTACTTATTTTCATAGAAATACATTATCAAAAGGAATATGATTTGCTTCTTGAAATTTATATTTATACTAGAAGATATTCATTGATATAATTTTCTACGAAATGGGAAATATAAGAATGTATAATTTTAATCAAATTAATATAAGTTTGTGTTATGCTTAAAGTATTTGCTTTTACAATAATTTAATTGAGGAAAATCTGTTCACTATGCATATCTAGTTTCTGTTATTCCTAAATAATTTTGTGTGATTTAAATTACAGTGGAGAGTTATAATTACTTTCTGATAAATATTATTTCTCATACAATCTAATTTTTATAGAAAATTAATGAGTGCTTTTGATTGTATAATATTACACTTGCTTTATAATTTTCGAAGATACTATTTCAACTACAGATATTTGTAGGGTAATGTATTGAATATACACACACTGTAAATAAATAAAATAATTAACAAATTGCAAGTAATTTTTCGCAAAAAATATAAACATATTTAAAATTAAATTTATGAATATAAGAAAAATATAAATGAAGAAATAAATTTGGCATCATGTATGAGATTCTATGCTGTTAATTTGATTGCCAATTAATACTAATAGTGTTAAAGAAGGAGATCTTTATTGGCTAAATATTCATTTCAGAAAATCCTTTTGTGACAGTTATTGTTTTAAAGGATAAAAATATATTATGAGAAATTTGAAAGAAATTTATATTCTTAACATTAAGTAGTTTCTATCATGAACATAAAGCACGCACATACACACATCCATGATTGTTTCTCAGTTTCTACCTAATATTTTATGAACACATACACACATGAATGTTTCTCAGTTTTTTACCTAATATTTTATGAACGAACACACACACACATGAATGTTTCTCAGTCTTTTACGTAATATTTTATGAACACATACACACATAACCATTAATGTTTCTCAGTTTCTACCTAATAATTGATGAATAACTGCAACAATTGAGGAAATCATGAATGAACAATTGAAGGAACTATGATTGGTTCTCAGTTTCAACCTAATAATTGATGAACACACACACACACACACACACATACATAACCATGAATGATTCTCAGTTTCTACATAATAACTGATTTAAAAAAAAATCAACAATTGCGTCTGCCACAATAAAGATTAATTATATTACTTACATATTTAAGAATATCTACAGATCAAAATTTCTGAAATATTCCGCGACCAGTACAATTGAATTTTCTAAAAATGAAGTTTAACTGCCTAAAATGTCAACTCTAACTTTAACGGTAACAAATATATTTTCACTCTTACTCATTTAGATATTAATCAAAACTTACTGAGGTATTCTGACATTCCAATTAAGGTTTGTAAAATATTGCTTAACTTTTATTTTTTCGGAAACGAATCTTTTATAAATATTACGCTGGAATAATTGTACTGAATTTATGACCCACGAAAGTTTTAAATGAAAGTTATTTTATTATAATAAATTTTAAAACAATAAAATTAGTAAAAATTAAAAATATCTGATGTCATTACTAGAAACGTTCTAATAAACTTCTACACAAACTGATTATTAGTCGTGTTTCCCACAGTATGCCATTTTCCTATTGTTGGGGCATCAGCACTACATGTTGTTTATTACATGCTTAGATTTTGATTTTTAGTTATTTTTATAACTCATTGCTAATAGTCGTACAACATAAGTTCATATTATAGATTTTTTTAATAATGTTTTCAGTTAAAAATAAAAAAAAATTATTACAAAAGTATTAAAAATAATCAGTAATATTATAAACAGAAGTATTAAAATATATTAAAGAGTAGTATTGATAAACAGAACAGAATATTATAAATGTATTAAAGAGAAGAACTATTAAATGATCATACTTGTTTAATAATAGTATTTGTAAAAATAATAATTAAGAGATTTCTAAATTTTTGAATTATTAATATTTTAATATTTTAGCATTCTACAAAATATCTGTTATGAAATATGAAACAAATTCAAAATCCTTATAACTAATACCGGATATGTCATCAAAAAAAGAAAACTAAATTTTGCCTTCTAGTTTGATGAATTTAAATGCTATTTTACACTCAATTTCTTGCTCTACAATTTGTCATTATGAAGCTAATTTCTTACTTTATGAAAAATATTAATTTATCTTTGAAAATTTTAAATCTTTCTCAAAACATCTTCTAAATCTTTCCGACAAGCTTCATTATCAATTATAAAGTTTTAATTCTAAAACTAGAATAACTAGAACATACCCTATAGTACTCATATCTGTAATTATTAATAAAAGTATTACTTTTAATGAAGAAGTATTGCTTGTCCATTAAAAGTATTTTAATCATTCATTTTGTGTTCTTATCACCTTTTTGAAATTTCAATTAGCCAATTTACCAGTTACATATAAGATTAACTTTTGAGAACTGACTCTTAATAACGGATTCACATTTGAAAACCTAATGGTGTGTCAACTAGAATAAAATTGCTTGCATTTACTTCATTTCATATTAATTTCACTGATCAAGCAAAATAAATGAATTTTAGAAAAGGTTCTTCTCAGATAAATTTTGTTTTAAATAAGTTAAATATTTATAAATTGATTAAAATTTTAAGATTCTCTGAAAAAAACTAAATCTTTTATCTTATAAAATGTTTTTAGTATTTGCTCAGTTAGTTGAATGGTAAATCTTTTCGTCACAAGGTTGTTAAAATTTAAATGTTATTGGAGTCCACGTGTTTATATTTAAATTATGATTAGTATTAATTCCTCATAAATATTAGGTTGGGGAAAAAGAAATACATTATTTTTACGTGAACTTTATGTAACTTCTTTTGGATCCGCTTTGTAAAAAGGTTTAAAACAGCTTTTATGTAGATTTTTAGGTCTTGCGCGTTACGACTGCTGACATGCGGTCAACTTAGACCATTTTTGATATTTTAAAGACACATTTTCGACGATGCTGTATCCACATGCGAGGTGCATCTCTAACATCAAAAATACCCGAACGGAATCGACGATATTGTATAATGCATGGAGTTATATTCAAATCATTTGTGTTAGCCATTTTTCTAATCTTATTTATGCGAAAAATATCACAACGCAGAAAACTAAATGAAATATAGATAACCACTCCCGATGTTGTGAATTAAAATTTAAATAAAGATTTAAAAATTCATTTTGTATTTGAGTGATAAAATAGTAATGAAACAATAGGGCTAAAACAACTCTCTCGTGATGATAAATAATTAAATATTACACAACTTTAATTACGCGAATTTCTATATTTATTTAGAAAATGAATATTCTACATAATATAACTGAGAAAATGTTTCTCTTGTAAAAGTAATAAGATCTTTTATAGAAAATATGATAGAAGAACTATCAAAGCTAGAAGAGTAAAGATTATTGCAAAAATTTAAACTGCCTGGCATAAAACGAGCTAAAGTCTGTCAGTAGTTAAGATTTTCTTATTATCTTTGAGGATAATGAAATAGTTGATTTAGTTAAAATATTTCATGAGGTTCTATACATGTTTCCGACAGAGAGAACAGCAATTATATCAACAAAAAGAAATATGAACAAACTCTTAAATCTTTATCTACAATAGCAAATTTAAAAAAAAAAAAAAAAAAAGATTACACGATGAAGTTACTAAGAACTTTATACTACATTTTTTGCACCTTTAATAAATAATTGTTCCTGCGTAACAATCAGATTCTGAGTTTAGAACAAAAAATTCAGACTTCCTTCTTACAATTTCACAACTGGAGATTTGTGAAGATCAGCATTGTAGACGGTGCGAAATCCTAAAATTGCAGAAAGCAACGCAGTATTCCAATGCCTGACTATGGACATATAACAGTTTTCAAGTTTCTATCTCATCTCTCAATCGCACCATTTGCTTGAGTATTGTGTTTAGAAACATGCGTTGTGCACTTTTACAACCTGAAGTGTTTTTCCAGCGTGAATATCGTCTCCAGTAAACTTGGCGCAGCTTGTCCTTTTTGGACATTACGTCATACAACCCAACCAAACAACATCTCTTGTAAACTATGATTATCTTCTTGCTAAGGTACGCAGCAGAAATCCAAATAGAGTTATTCAACCTCTTTAGTGTATTTGACCAAATGTTTCTTTATATATCTCAAAGCCATTTCTTTATTCAGGATATTTTGGAAACTTGTCGATTGCTTAAGACAATAGAAGAATTCTCGTGATGAAATAATTTGGCTGATTACATCAATATAGATACAAACAAATCGTTTGTTTTGCAAATGAAATTTTGCAATCAATCAATTACAAATGAATTTTTATTTATCCCCATTTGGGATAAATAAAAAATTCTTGTTGTTCCTAATCAAGCAAAATTGGCTGTGTCTTGCTTCATCATAAATCAACAAAAGTAGTATGCAAATTTTAATAGGGGTTGGATACCTAATAAATAGTACAAGTTCCAAAATTTTTAGTACACAAACATTTTTGAAATATAAGAAGGAATGGGCCGAGTGAAAATATCGCAATATAATGCTACACCTTTATTTTAAACTTTGAATTTTTGAAAAGTGAATCTGGAACTGTCTTTAAGCATAATCTTTTTCTTATCTTTTTCTTGAAAACAACAAACAATAAATTCGTAAGCAACAAGGCAACTGTATTTGTTCATTTTGCTGAAATGTTTAGAATCCACAATAAAATGAGCAACACACTTTAAGTGATCAGTTTGACTTGACCACAATTTCTCAATGCATTTGGCAACATGAAGTCAAATGCATAAAAAGAATCAATGTCAAATTTCTCAATGAATGAATTTTAATATTTAAACCATATAATTCTATGTAACAGCAAAGAAAGTAAAACTTAAACATTCATGCTATTCATAAATTATACTATTTCATCAGTCTACATAATAGAAACAATGTGTAATTGGTGATTTGCATGTTACATACACCCAGATGTTAGATACATTTGACACTCCGTGGCACGTGTTTACACGCATCTCGAAATTGGAAAATACATTTACCAAATACATGATATACGTCATTTAAAAGCTCTTGTTAAATATTTTGCATATTGTAATCACCCTTAACAATTTTTTTGTCATATTCTATGAGAAAAAATGTTAGATTTCTTCAAATTAATTTCCTTAACCATTTGGTGCATATGACGAGTGAGACTCAATTTTCTTACTTCGATACAATACAGTTTTCAAATAATTCAGTGCTCAAAGCGCTAACAATGTCGAAAACAGCATTTCATTTCACAGATGATAGAAATAACATGAAATGGTTTGATCCTAGCAGAGACCACATGCTTGGCATAAATACTTTTGGTTGGCGTTAAATTTTGCCAGTCTTTGTATCCTATTTTGATACATTAGATATGTTAAACATAACAATTACTGGAATCTTATATCACCATTTTGTTCTGTTTTGACATTTTTTTCAGTTGGTCTCCAAGGTAGTGGGCTCTTCTAGGATTTTATCACAGGAAATATTAAAGTATGAAACATCGCGTCAAGTATTATGTGTCTTCAGTTAAAAATTGTTATCCAAATACAGGAAAAATGTATAGCTGAAAATTAATAAAATAATTAATCAAAGAACTTATTTTTTAAATTTGAGATCAACAAATATTTTTAGACTTCAAAAAGTAAATAAAAAGTGTGTAAAGAAGCCATCACACAACCAGGTAATTTTGCACAAATTATACCAAACTATCATCACGTCTATCACTATGTCTTACGTGACTTAAAAAAAGGTTAATTAAAAAAATAAATAAAAAAAATGCTGTTATGTTCCTAAACATATGATTAAAAAATAGTGGTAATTTTTTATTAGTTAACAATATCAAAAACTTTTAAGTTACAATTTTTTCATTAAATAATTTACAGTTTTTTTTTTATCATTTCTCTTGTAAAGCAGAAAAATATCTTCGAACTTTATTTTTAAAAACGAACTGCTATAAATGTAAAAACCATGTATTCATATATTTCTTACAATTTGTGTGGAATAAATGAGAGCTATTTTTTTCCTGTTTGATGGAAATTTAATCTTGTACCATAAAAGCAAACGCTATTATGGTACATGATTAAAATTCCGTAACCTTTTATTTGTTAAAAATTTATTATTATTAATAAAAAAGCGCTTTATCATACTAATTTTATTAAATATTATATTATAAAAAATATATATAATTATGTAAATATTTTATATTATATAAAATAATATTAAAAATCATGTGTCCTTGAATTTTTATATTTATATTAATAAAAACATAGAAACTATTTATAAATGTTTTTAATATTACTTAAAACACATTAATAAAATTGTATGTATTATTTAAAAGCGAAAAAAAAATACATTTATGTCATTTTCTTACTGTGTAGTTCCTAATCAATTTATGTGCTAAAGATTAATATTTCAATTAACACTCTTAAAAATCAATTATAAAACAAAAAATATGCCAAAAAAAGTCTTTTTTGAAACCTATACCTACCATAAGTCTACATATCCTCTTAATTTTTTACTTCAAGTTTTGAATCCATAAACAATTCAATTTCATTTTAATAAAATGGTTAACCAACATTTATTTTACTATTTCATTTGGTAGTCAATAAGTGAATACATAAGAAAATTATAAGTTGTTAAGTTACTCTGATGATAATGTGCAGAAACAATCTTTTACGTAACCAATTATAGAGGGTGAAATGTTGTTTATTCCTCGGCCATGTGTCATTACTCATAACCGCATTCGACAGGAGTTGACCTACTTTCTAAGTCAATGCCAGTATTTGCATCTAATCAACCATTTGGCTCTCTATTTAGACCTGTGGGAAAAGAAGATATTTGGAAATAAATCATGAAATGTAGCAAAGTAACTTTTCGATTAACATTTACAATGGCAGCAAGTATTTCCAAATACTGTGATTTTTAACAAAAACAAAATAGTTATTTTTAACTTCAGAGAATAGCTGTTGTATGAAGATATTGTAAAAAGCGGTAATTATTTAAAAATTAATTTATTATTTAAATCATTAAAATGTTATTTAAAAATTATTTTGTAAATTACACTTACAATTTGAAAATTAATAGTCTTAAATTATTAATGGATTGCAGATTTAATAAAATGAAATAAAAATATTATTTACTAATTTTTTTTCATTATTGCATAACTTTTCTAAATTTTGAAAAAAATATTAGGAATATAATATTTTAAAATAAACCAGAAAGGATAATCATCTTCTCAAACTTCATTTTAATCTGAAAAATAATTTAAACGTTAATTCACTTTTGTCGTTAGTCAACAAAGAGCTATAAGTAAGAAAGTTATTCTTTTGAAAGTGTATTATTTTGAATCAGTAAGCAATAATATTTTTTTCTTTTTTGTTTAGAAAATAATTTTCAAATATGCTTTATTTGAAGAAAAAATCAATGAAAAATTGCAGAAGGATAAAATTTTCATTTTAAGTATACCTTTTTGTTCTGTGAGTGTGTGTGACAAATATTTTCATTTATTCTAATAAAATATTTATTAAAATAAATGAAAATATTCGTAAAAATATAGTAAATTTCAGAAAGAAATTATTCGTATGTAAAATTGCTAAAATATTTTTTAAAGTTTTTGTGATATTTTATTTTGACATAATAAAAAACCATTGAGAAATTAATTCAAAATCAAGTATCTTAATAGAAATACGAATTTAATGATAAATTCCATCAATATTTTCTCCTGCCAAGGTTCCAATATGCAACTTATTGAACGACAATTACAAACTGCAGTCAATAATCTTGTTGCTTGGTGTAATGATAATGGGCACTCTTTATCACCTTCCAAAAGTAAATGTATCCATTTCTGCAGAAAAACTGGACCTCATCCTGATCCAGAAATAAAGATATCAGACACAAATATTCCTGTGGTTAATCAAGTATCATTTCTTGGGCTAATTTTTGATAAAAAGCTGACTTTCCTACCACATATCTAAGATTTGCGTAAGAGGTGTGAAAGGTCACTAAATATTCTCAAAGTACTCTCGCATACCTCTTGGGGTGCAGATCGTAAAGCTTTACTACGTGTATATCAATTGGTTATTTTATCCCAAATTGACTATGGTAGTGCAATTTATGGATCAGCTAGGTCATGTGTATTACGCAAATTAGACCCTGTACATCATTCAGCTTTGCGAATCTGTTCTGGAGCATTCCGGACTTCTCCTGTTCAGAGCCTTTATGTGATTTGTAACCAATTTCCCCTTGATCTGAGACGTAAGCAATTATCTCTAAATTATTATTTTAAAATGTTATCAGCATCACAACACCCTTTGAGATCTATGGTTGTCTGCTCCTCTCTAAAAAAGGATTTATAATGCACGACCACATAATATTCTACCATTCTATGAACGTACAAACTCTTTTGTATCTTCATCTGATTTTCACAATGTGCAAATCCAAATTACAGATTCTCTGAAATTTCCACCTTGGAACACCCCTATTGTTAATATAATCGATCCCTTTGCCGGATACAGTAAATCAGGAACAGCTCCTCTTATTTTGCAACAAATGTTCTTATACACTCAATATCAATTTTCCTCCTACATTCCTGTTTACACTGATGGTTCAAAATCAAGTGATCACGTTGGTTGTGGTATTGTTATTGGAAATAAATTTTACAAATATAAACTTCATACATCATGCTCTGTTTACACAGCTGAAGCTGTTGCAATTTTACGTGCTCTAGAACTAATACAATCCAACTCTCATCGAAAGTACTGTATCTATACAGATAGCAGGAGTGTGATCATGCAATTAGACCATTTTAACGACAAATGTCATCCAGTTATTGTGGAAATATTAGATATTTTAAATACATTGAAGAGTAAAGGATTTGATGTTGTGTTTTGTTGGGTTCCTAGTCATGTTGGCATTG
>JAPDSC010100863.1:0-18112 GCA_026290005.1 Latrodectus geometricus | reverse complement strand
TATATTAATGAAAAAACAATGTGTTATACCTGAGGAGCAGACTTAGCATACTCCAGGGTGCACCGCAAGGAGGACTGCTACTCTACGGTCCTCCGAAAAAAGATAAAAAAAGAGCGGGATGAAAAAGTGATTTTTATGCTATACATAAAAAAAATACGTAAAGATTGGTTTTCAAAAGAATAACTTCAATTAATTGGTAAGGAAAAAGCTAAAGACAAATTTAAAGGAGGCTTTTTTCGCACAAGTCCTAAATATCTATACTTTGACAACATATCGGTGTAACATCGGGCAGCAACTTCTGCACAGTCTGTTTAGTTACCCAAGTATGGTCTTGGGGCTGCATAGAGGGGCCTTGTTGGAATAAATCATTGCCATCATCCTCACTTGCATGTGATACATCGTCGCTATCAGATTGAGACTGTTCAAGTGGTATAGAAACATATTCCTCTGTATCCCTATCACTATCTGCATTCTCAGATTCAACAGCAGAGGGCAATTCTTGAAGCATTTTTATTGCTTCAAAAAGACTGAGACCTCTCCGTGGCATTTATCTGCAATTAACAAATTAAAAAAATAAACTACAAATTAAATTTTATTTGCTTAAAAAAAGTATAAACTTAAATATATAAATTCAAAAAAATATCTATACAGTGATATAAAATAAGAGTAGTAGCAAAAAGAAAAATCGAGAACATAAAAATCATGCACCTTTTATCTAGAGATGACGCGAAATAACGGGTATAATTTTAGACCTTACTGAAGCTTTCCAATTCAAGAGGCCAAAAAGGGTGTAGAAATATTTCCCATACAAAAATCCTTCTCTGTAAATTCCTAAGCGAAAGTTCATTCCTCCCCGAAAGAAAGAAAAACAGTAAACATATACACAGATGTTATCCCTCATCATTGCGTTCAAGGCAAATCCCGCTCTGACTGCGTAAATGAAAACGACCTCAGCGGCGCAGTGTTCCAGGGGATGGAACACATTGTTTTTATTAAATGATTCTACGTATACTATATGCGTAAAAAATTTAAAGTAATATAGAATAAATAGTTCAATGAACAGGCAACAAAATAATACAGAATGTTTTTTCCAAACATTTATTTACACGTCGTTTTAGTGCCAACAAATATTACTATTCTTAAAAATAAGATATAAATTTCATAAATATGATTTAGATTGCATTAATTATGTATATTACCATAATGTTATTGATTTAAGTGAAATTAATTTTCATATATTTTCCTACACTGATATTTTATAAAAAGATTTTTCTATAACTAATGTCCGGCTACTAGGATTTTCACATTTTTCAGTCAAGTAGGGGCGAAATGGAAGATATCCAACGCAGGGAGGCATTCAATGGTCTTGCCATCAGGGCCTCGAAACTGGTGGGTTCTTTTCATATAGAGGCAGGGACGAAGTTCATGATAAGAGACTTTGTCTGCCTCCTCGCAGAAGATTATCCAACCACGAAATATTTAATGTACCCAAGCCACCATGAGTGAACACGACGTATCTTCAACTTTGTTTATAAAGCCTTTGTGTGGCAGAGCTAATTTATCAGACTCAGAGTGGCAACAAGTATTTAGTAGTCATCAAATAGTCTAAAAAATGAAATAAAAATTAGTTGAACTTCTATTGCTATAAATTCGACTTCTAAAACACAGTGTTTCAGAATTTATTGTGAAATATTGTTTTCTATCCTTTTGTGTACTTAGTAACATTTCTATCATGTGCCCTGATTTTGTGAATGTTTTAATAAATAATTTTCAGAGCTAGAAGTTGGAGAGTTTTATTCAAAGAAAGGATACAATGATAGTTTGATTAGGAAGTATTTTATTTATTACTGGAAGCTAGTCAATTTGAATCCCGACACAACCAAAAATCCCGTGTCCAGATCGAGGCTCTTAAAAAATAACTAGGTCGCAATGTCTTCCATTTAAAATGATACTTCTCATAGTAGTAGGATAAATTGAGGGTTTTGCTTGGTCTCTACTCCTAAATTACGAAGACTTAACCCAATGTATGTTCCTTTTCATAAGCTGCAAATCAATACTACCCTCTGCTTTGCTGATTATCTATCAAAACTCGATCAGGATGAAATTTTCTACGTGTCTGGATATAAGAAAAGTTCATTTATTTTTTTAAAATATATATAGTAAATCTGGTTATCATTACTTGTTTCAACTGCTGCTTCTACCAATCGAAGGCACTAGCGCTCTAATCAGATTTGATTTTAAGCTATCTTTAATCTACGAAGGCAACATCTGAACTGGAAAATCCTTGTTCACACAGTACCAACAGAAGATGAATATAAAGAAATTTAGAATGTGGTGTGTTTTCTAAGAATGACAACTTTGAATTGGATGGAAGCTATAACTTGATATATTTTAAACAAGAGAATGATTCCTGTCTTTAACCCTGACCGTGAGCAAACCGTAAGCTATTAAATATTTTCATATAAGACTTGTTTTGAGTTTTCCACCTTACAGGACTACAATCGATGGAAATGATGGTACCTCATATAGTGGAGCATCCAGCGGGTGTACTATCGTGCCTCAAAAATTGAGTGAATCGTCGTAGCTAAAAGGCAGGGACAGAAAAAGAAGGCCCCAACCCTTCGATTTTCACCTCCAGACTTGTAGACATTCTAACCACAACCTATTTTACGTGCTGCAGAAGCTGCGAGTGAAAGCGATAGATCATCAACTGGGTCACAATTCAAATCCCCTACCTCCTGATAACGTGAACGAACTCCCTAATAAATCTGACCAATATGGACATACTCTTTTAAATATATAAGCATACAAATGCGTTTTCTTATAAAATTTAAAATATAAATATTTACATATGTCCATATAACACTGAGAAAGTACAAAATTGTGGCAGAGCCAAATTGTTTTTATGCTCGCATCTTTTCTTCTTTCATAACTTTTTTCCTGTTACTGAAAACAACGAATTCAGAAAAACCTGATATTTAATACGCATCCCTTGCTTGAAAAACTGGATAATATATCATTTTTTTCAGATGAAGTGTTCCATTTTGTGGCAGTTCTTTCTTCTACTTCCAATAAGTTGTAAATCTTTCTTTTCAGTTTGGTCCGGGGAGGGTGAAAGGTTGGGGGGTGGGAACAGACGCCCACCATCTTAGGGGAAATCTCTTTGCGGCTGAAGAGAAATTACTTCCATATTCGATGATGACGGAAACCTTAAATTTCCGCCGTTCGAGATCGTACGGAAGGTTGGCTTTGTTTTTCTCCAGCGTTTTATGAAGAGGAACCACGCCGAAAAGAAAAAAATGATATTTCCATGTTTTGATCTGGCAAGTTTCTTTAACTTTCTTTCGGTGATTTTATAAGTACAAAATGAAAAATGCTACCAATTTGGAAAATTTGTTCTCATTTTTAAGCAAAATTTTTGTTCTAAAATGTAAGCTGAACAAAAATATCCGCTTTGTATTTTTGTTTCATAATTCATTTTATTTAGGAGCATGAAATTTTAAAAGAAAAATTTTCAATTTTAAGTGTTCATTTTTTTTTAGGAAAATAAGTTACATTTGCGACTAAATATTCAAATTAGAATTAAATATTACATTTTGAGAAAATACTGTAATTTTGAACTTTTTCGTATTTTGTTTTCTTGGTGTTATTATATTTTTAATTGGCAATGATCTTCCATCGTCTCAATGTTTTAAGAATTGAATGTGAGACGATTGTTCTTCGAATCAATTGTACAAAAGTTGATTTTCAGAAAGTTACTATGCATTCTCTAAGGTCACATTACATATTTTCTTATGACTCAATCCATGCTCTAACTATTGTACTGGTTTCGAGGATTTCAATTATGATGGTACATTATTTCCAACCGATTCTATATTTCTTATTATTTTCAACTTTGTTCTTTGACTAATTTGGATAAAATTATAAATAATAAATATGTTCTTCAGCCACCACTTTAGACAAAAGTACATGAAAAATGACGAATTTTTCTAATAAAAAACAATTAATAAAACATATTAATATAAAAAAGGTTCTTGATGTCGAATTTAAGAAAGAACATTTGTTTTTATACAGTAGATATTTTAAAAGAATTTCAATAAAAATAACATACTTAGCGTTTGGTTCCGTGGTATATAATACTTTAATTTTTTATATATAATTTCAGATAAACAATGGAAAATTGTAAATACTTTACAATGTATCGAAATATGCTATTGCAAACAATATAACTTAATTTAGGAACATATTACTATCAGGTTAAAACTGGAAATGATACTCTTCACTACACTTTTAGGCTTGTTAACGAACGTATTTGAGACTAATTAATGTGCAAGGAAGTTACTAAGGATAGCCAATTTCTTTCAATTAGATATAATGACACATTTAAACATATTCTAACTTCATTAAATGTGGGCCGATGATAAAAGAAATCATTGACTATTTGACTCTCATTCACATTATTTGTTCGCCAAATATACGATGGTTAGTCAGCCACTGTGTCGAAAATTTTAATACTTTATCTTTTAAGTTGAAAGTGATATTGTAAATTTGATATTTTATAATTAATTTAAACTTTTTTATTAAAAAATAATATGTTTTATTTTAAATGTTAAAAAATGAAGAGAGCTTTAGTATATATATATTTTTAAATGTAGAGAAAAATTTCATAATTGTGTATTAAGAAGGTGTATACATAAGATATATATATATATATATATATCTGTGTGTGTGCGTATGCATATGATTGTATTCTATGCACTTGGAAACTCGACTGCAAATGCTCAGCTTGATTCACTTTATGATTGAGAAGTTAACGAATGTCCACTTAAATAAAGTCTCCAACAAATGTGAAGTCTCAAGCGAGTTTTACGTTCGTTAGAGTCTTCAAAAAACTTGTCGAACGAGTTGTAATCATTTTAGTGAATCACATCCTTCACCACAATGTAGGACACCATTATGCCACTATCCATTATATATCCATATTGCGAGCAAGCCTGTTTCATGCCATCAACCAAAACCATGACCCATAATTATGGATTCTTATCATGACCATTGAATCACTTCTCATTTGCCAAAAGGTTTTGGAGCTGCACCGGATAGTATCTCCATCATCACCTTTTAAAGAATTTTTCCATCATTTTCCTGGAAACAGATGATCATGCAAGAAGTGTTTTATTTGTGCAGTGATTTTTTTCTATAGATGACTTTGAATTCAATGATGAAATAATCTTCTCGCGAAGATGGTATCGATGCGTGCAGATGTACAATTAATGACCCTTAGAGTTACCGATTGCATGGCGTTTAGTACTGCATATGCTCTACTGTTTAGCAGGCCATCTATTAAATCGACACCTTTTACTTACTTCAGTAGACACTTGCAAGTATTTGATCTATCGGGGTTTTTTTTTTTTTTTTCAAAAACTGCTATACGCTTTCTGCGCACTTGTTTGACGACAGATAAGTTGTAATATAAAGCCATCTATAAATATTTCTATTTTCCACATTAAAAGGGCTAGAAATGGTGATACCTTATTGTAATTTAAAAGAAGGGGGCCAAGCAGAAGACCCAAGACTTGGATTACCAACACTAAAAGTTTTATTTCACTTTAAAGGTATTGCTATGATGAGATATTTTTTAAAAGCCACAGTCACCATGACCGAAGACGAAGGATTGTTGTTTGGGTTGGAATTCAAACAAACAACTTTTCAATAGCAATAGCGAACGCCGTAACTAACCACGCCTTCACGGCCTTAAAGTTGAATATAGTTCCAGCATATATAATAGCCACAGGACCAAACATCAGCCAATTCGAGGTAGGAGTTCTGGAAGACATGAGACTAAGTTATGCCTCATGACGTTCTGAAATATTTGTATTTATTTCTTAATTATTTCTATTGGGGTGTGTTATTTGAGATAAAGATTTTATTCTTATTAGTCTTAAGGAAAGCAATAAGCATTTCTGAATAAATTATAAGTTTTATGTTTCCAAGAAAGTTGTTATGGTTGCACTCTTATTTAGGGCGTTCTTTTCACTATCGGAAGACAGTGAACTCGAATCCCTACATAACCGAAGATCCACCGTATTCACTTATGGTAACTGATTCACATAAATTCGATTGTGGTTGTAATGTTCTCCATATAAAATGATATCTATAAGTATACCCTGAGAAATCTGGTGGTTTTTTCGTTTTGTCCCTACTACCTAAATTACGAAGATTCACTTTCAGGGTTATGACGCTATGCCAACTATATGCCAAATTGTATAAAAAAAGAGGTATTCTCACTTTTATGTTAAAAGTAAAAATTTCTGTACCCAAGGAGTTCAAACAACAAAATTTTTCCCCAAAAATAATTTCAGGTAATTTTGATTGTTTTTAGACTTATAAGAATCTCTTAAAGTGTTCAATAAAGCATTACAGAGAAGAAAAATTAAGGAGTCAAATGTAACCTATAATCCATTCCTATTCCCATATACAAAATCATTAAGTAGAAAGCTGCAAAAGAAAGATGTTTTTCGTGGGATAATTATTATCATTATCAAAGCAATACATTTACTTAAATAAAAATAAGGATCTTCTCCGTATAGATAAGTATATTAGATTGAGAGAACATGCAAAAAAATAAATAAAGCAATTAGAGCCAAGTGGGTACTTTTTAAAAATGTGTACTTTATCGATTTAGGGCCATAAACTTATTCTTAGTGCGTAAAGTGGCACAAAATGCGATAAAACTATGTTCTTCGCTGAGAGAAAATGTTAATTTTCCACCTAACCTCGTTCATAAAATTGCCCAGAAATAGCATTATTATTCTCTTAACATTTTCCAGATAAAGAAATTGTGCGTAAGCGGTAATTTATTGCCCTCATTAGTGCAATTATTGATTTTTATCGCTCTCAGTGCAGTCTTCACGCGTTGATGTCTCTCTCTGTCTCGCGGCCTAGCAATGACTTCGGCCGATAAAAGAATGGGTCTAATCACCATTTGTGTGCAGTGGTATTAAACATTATTTTTCAAGGAAAAGTAATTTAAAACAACATTGGGGTCCAGATAATGAATGGAGGCTGAGTGTGTGTTCGGGAATATCTTACGCATTTAAATTAATTATTGATATAAATTTAATTGTGGGCACAATTACTATGATATGTAAAATGAGATAAATTTGACAAATTGGTGGCAATTAAATGAAAAGTTACCTTTTGATTTAAATACATGCTAATTTATATGAGAAGAAGTAAAAATGGTGTACCCTGAAACTTAATTATCCGATTTTATCAGTTGCAGTCATCAAAGAATACTTGAACATTATTTTACTTCTTATTTCTATTATTAAATAGAATTTTATAATTATTTATATGTATAATTTTTTTTAAAATATTTTGCTTCAAATGCTTGAAAAAAATTTGCTTACAAAATATGTAATAAATTAAAATATTATTTATAGGATTTTTTAAAATCACATATATAATCAAAAATTACTTAATCATTATTTTGGATTTTGTATGTGTTATTAAGCAGATTTTTCTTTTTACTTTGCTAATAAGATATCATTAATTTTACATGAAATATGAAAAATTAATTAATTGACACAATAGTTGGTATATTTCTATTACGATATAAATCTTTATAAAATATTTAACGTTGTGAGCGCTTTAACAAGGAAATTAGCAAAAGATTAAAAGCTTTTGAAATTCCATTTATATTTCGAAAATCATGTTCATTTTTTTATGTATTCAATATCTTTAAATACCATTTCGCTAAAATAAATTTGAAAAAAAATTGAAACACCCTTGTGTTTCTCAGATACTTAGTACACAAACTATCACAAGAACATATGTGGTATTGCTTACGTTCAAATTTCAGAAGCAATTGTACTATTTTAAATCATTTCATTAATTACTACTAAAAATGTTTTAATTAATACAGAGCAAAGAGCAATGCAATAAATAGAAAGTTCTATTTCAACAAAAATCTAGATATTTAATATAAAAATAACATAATTTTTTATTATGGCCTCAGTGGTTGATTAGGAACAGCCGGGACAAGTGAAATATGTCGTGGTTAATGTCATCCATGGGAAATGATACATTTAGGGGTGGCCGACTAGATCTTGGGCCTTCTGCTTCGACACTGCTTCTAACTGACGAAGACCTGCCGATTTTCTCCCACGAGGTGTCTCTCTGCATAGATTACCATCCCTTCGGACCTTAGTAAAATAAATAGGTGAAATGTTCTAAAGTAGTTTGGCATTAGAAAATAAAAATGATTTTAAATTTACAGAAATAAATTTTTAAAGTATTTTTAGAAGTTTCTTGAAAGTCATCATTTCTTTTATATCAATCGATCCGAAACAAATATCTGTGAAATTAGCAATCCAAAATTAGAAACCTTGTATGCATAAAAGTACAAACCTTATGGTCAAAGTTAGAACTTTTGTATTTGGAATAATATTAACAATTATTCTTAAGAAAAACAAAAAATTATAATTTCAACAAATTTATTTAACTTTAAACTTTTTATTTTATAAAATTTAAAACAAAAGTGACAAAATAATGTTTTACAAAATATGTATATTTAAAATTATGAAATGCCAAATTTTAAATTTTTCAAATTTTATAATATTACAGACAGTGCGTGGTTTTTCTCAAAACAATATTACAAATTTACTCAGTTTATATACATACACCTACAAATTTACCACTTTTGTTATATGACCTGTTAAAATTTTGTGAAATTTAGTGTTGTCCTTCTTTTACGTAAGGTAACTTCAAATTTTATTTTAATCTTATCTATACACTTCCAATTATTTTAGAATATTGAGTTGATTTTTGTAGATATATGGTTGATATATTTTTCTACTTATAATTTTATTCCTTCTTCCCACTTACAAACTTCATTGGAGTTAGGTACAGGGAAGTTCGCTGGTTTCTACATCCATACTATAAATGGTAGAAACTGTGGGGGCATGGTTGATGAAGGCGTCTTTCTCATAATCGGAAGATAGTAAATACAAATTTCGATTTAATCAAAGATCCCCATTGTATTTATTAAAGGCGGCTGCAATTCTCTTTTAATAGGTCGGGGTTTCCAAGTGAAATAATATCTCTAGGCCTGGTGGATAAAGTGTTGGGGAGTCTTCTGCTTGGTTCCTCCTTCAAAATTAAGCAAACTCACACACTATCCATTTAACGATAGAGACTGAAACTGTGCTAGGTACTCATGCAACAGCCCCGTAAATTATTTTGAACATTTCCAATCCAACAACATGATCATTAATGATGCGACAACTTATGATGGTCAGAGTACTTCTGAACTAAATGTTTCTTCTCTGATCGACTAACAGCGAATCATTTCTACTAACTCCATTTTTTGTTTGAAAATCAAACTATCTTTCTTCAGTGTACCTGTCAGTTGAAGATATTATGTCTTTCTCAATTCCTTGTGCTTCTCAGCTTAAACTAGAAAATTTGTTTCAATACTTAACTATTATTGTACATATAACATACCTAAGCTAATTGAAATCTATATCTTCAGACGTTCACTGTAATTTGATTGTGTGATATCTTTAAATAATTTCAGTCTCTTGAACTTTAAAAAGACTATTTGCAAGGCTCTTCTTTAATAAAGCAGAAATAATTTTCTTCTTCATAATCAAAGACCATATCTCTGAAGAATAAATCAGAGCAGATTGGATAAAATCTTTTAAAGCAATTTCATTTGTTTCATAGAGAGAAATCTAAAAATGCTTAAATCCAATAGAAAGTTTTATTAGTCCTAATGCTTATCTCTTTATTATTTTTGTTGGATGTCAATCTCAAATAAATGAGTTTTGCAAATGTTTTACATTCCTCCTCAATTAAGTTATTATTTCGGTGTAAATATACGATTTAATACGTACGTGCAACCACACCAACTACTCTGTGAAAAAAATACTTCATCAGTTATTGCTTATTAATCTTTATGATGTTGTTTATTGACTGTGTAATGGCATCTGTGTTATTTAAAAGCATTCTTATATTTGTATCAAAACATATTTTTTAACTTCTATATTAAAGCCATTACTGTATATGAAATGGTATTAAATGTCTCTGAAACGTTTTTCTAAAGCATTCCTTACATATCATTATATTACTAAAATGGAGGTCTCGGTAGCCATTTGAGAGATATAATTAAATTTCAGTGATATAAATGCAGGACGTTCGTTCTCGTTATCAGAAGGTAGTGAGTTCGAATCCATATCCAACCGAAGATACGTCGCATTCACTCATGGTGTCTGGAGTACGTTAAATAGATCATGGTTGCAATGTCTTCCATGTGAAATGATATCTTTAAGGATGGTAGGCCAAGTATGGGGGTTTTCTGTTTGGTGTTTGCTTTTAAATGACGAGAAGCATCACTCTGTAAAGTTGTGATCAATTTGATCCCATATAAAGTTGAAAGAAGTGGTCCTAGTAAAAGTAATGCATCGGATATTGATATTATTACAAATTTATTATCTTTACTAATATATATTTAAAAGTGACATCTAATCTCAACACATAAAAATGCACACACTAGAACCACACTCACATTTTAAAAGTTGTTTCTTTTATTACATTTAAGCACGCTTCTTATATTTTTATTTTTAGAGTAAACAAATTTTAAACTTATGATTAAAAAATTATAGGAATTAAAAATAAATTTTATAATTTCTTACAACATTATTGAAGATTTAAATTAATAAATTTTAAAATTCTTGGAAAAAATTTAAAAAATAAAACATTTGTTGTATACATTTTTAAGAAAAAAGTCAAATGGACGACAAGTAATTACATTATTTTGAATAATAGGAATATATGTAGTTTTATGTTTATAATAATGTTCACACACACGCACATGTTTATCAATTTTTCATTGCTTCAAATGAGCTTATTAACTTTCGACTAATATTTCAATTGTAGCAAATTTATTAATACTTACTTTGTGGCATATGGTATAAATCTTATTTTAGCGCACCACTTGGTGAAAATAGAAACAAATAGCGACAAACATTTTCTCGCCAACCGAAACTAAATGATTTTGAGTACCTTGATTACGAATATTTTTTTATTAATGCACTATAACTATGCTGTAAGCAAAATTGCTAGAATTTTAATTTTATTCAATTTATGAGTATATACATTATATCAAATAATAAAACATAAAAGAAAAACAATGAAGTTTATCATTGCCAAACCGTTCAAATATACATAGTTTTTATAACGTTTATTTTCAATTAATACAGCAATATAGCTTTATCAATAACGTGAAAAACACCTTTTTTGAATTTATTTATGAGGATTTCTTTTTTCATTTTCTATAACACTTACTTAAACCACACGCATACTAATACAAACACATCTTGACTTTACATCCTTGTTTCAAATTCAAAATTAATAATTTAAACAATAAAGTACTTACTTTATTTTTTTCTTCTTCTTAATGCCATCACATTTAAATCTATTCATAGAATCTTTTCACTTACTTAAACTCATATTTTTAAAAATTATACATCTTTTCTTATAATATTTTTAAAGCAAAACAAAACGTAATATTTAAATACTGCATTGAACTTTATTTTAAGAAATAGTTTCAAATAAAAATCGTTTTCTTGTTATATTACGCTTGAAAAGAAAATATTTTTTCTATTATTTCTAATTAATTACTAATTTTTAAAATTTTTGACTCATAAATATAAGGTTGTTAACTTTTTTAATGACGTTTTAAAAAAATTATTTGAACAGATTTAAAATTTTTCCCCCCAAAACATCATTTCAACTAATTTTAATAAAAATTTTTTCTGGTTTTGGTTGTCATAGAATCGCAACCAATATAAACACCCTGTTCGAAGTTACATCTAGGAATCTAGTTTGGCGTTGGAATCTGCTGATTTTGCTCCTCATTTCACTTTTTACGGCTCCAAATAGGATTCAACCGTAACATATTTATGATATTGGCTTAATTCTGAGTATCCTCAATTAATTTGTTAAATCCATTTTTTATTTTCTATCTTGATTCAATAGCAACACTGTGTTGGCTGGGAATCCATTTGTTGGTGTAAAAAATATGAAGATTAAAAAATAGCATGAATTGTATAAACAAATTTTAGAATATGTTTTTAATTAACTAAATGAACGAAATGTTGCTAATTATTCCTATGAGGTATATGTTACTTTAAATTCATTTTTTATTTTTACTCTTAATCTAAAAAAATGCTCACATAAATTAATGAATCACTTGAGTCATTCAAAAAATATATTTGTAATATTATTGCCAAGTAATTAGCTTCTTTTAGGAATGTTTTAATTACTATTAAACTCTTGAAAGTTATAAAAACATTCCAAGAGATATTTTAATGTCCCAAAGTTCTTTGATGCAGTCCACTTCGTTTTGAAACATTTTAATTCATTCAGAAGTAGATTATTCAAAAGGAATTCATTTTTCTGAATTTTGATCCCACAAGATATTATTTTGAAAATAGTTATGAAAAGAAGAAAAACGATGAAAAGAATGAAGTTTTCAAGAAACTTAATTTTGTGTGGTTGCAAAGATGATTAGATGAACTTCTTCCGATCCACTTGGGAATAAATTAAAGAATTAAGTAGCAAAAAACTAAAAAAAAAAATGAGTCTACCTCTTTATTACTTTTTTTTATCTTTTTGTGTACGAACGAAAGTATTTCTAATTTAATAAGAATTACAGTTTCAAAAAGTTTATACTTTAAGATTTATATCATACTTTATTCTTTTATTTCTTGAAGATATTAAAAATTGTACTTATTAAAATGAGTGCCTTATTGATCACTGCATATTATAATGAAATTAAGATTTTATATTAAATCTTTGATACCAATAATTTATCAGGGCACGTGAATATAAATATTTTTAAACTTTATTCACACTTTTTATTTAAATATGTGGATAATGAAACGAATATTTAATTCTTTTGTATTTTGAAATGAATGTTCAAATATTTGAATAATGAAACACATACATAATACTTCGATATTTTAGAATGATATTTAATTATTTATGTAAATATATAATTAAATTTATTTAATTAATTTATATTTTGGAATAATCATTAATTAAATCTTTGAATAATAATGAATTATTCCATATTTCGGAATGATCATTAACGTGAAAATCAAATGAAATTTAAAATAATTGTAATTATACGCTTACAAATGTATCAGAGTATATATTGTCAGAGAATTTATCATTTCATTTGAATAGTTTTATGTACATCATATTGAAATTTTGAATTAAGATTGTCTCGTAATTTATATATTATATTTATGTTCAGCTTTGATTTTAAACTAAAAATAAAGGGTTCACATTAATGTAAAGGAAAAAATAATAATTGCGCATTAATTATAATATTCACACATGAAACAAATATCAATTTTAAGAATGGTTTTACATATTTAACAGGTATTTGATTTCATTTCCAAAGACTGCAATTTTTCGGCTGTTGTTTAATATACAAGGAGATATAAATATTTGAATTATAATGTCTACCGTAGATACAATATGTCCTAACTTCTTTTATTCTTGATCTTGAGGTTATAAAATCAGCCATGTTGGTGATATAAGCAGATGCTCAGGTGAACTTTTTGGCCTATCGCAAATATCTTTGAACGTTGAAGTGTACAGAGAATAGGAATGTCATTTGAAAATATTCACACCTTGAATATTTTGCTGCATGTAGGCTCACCTAGACCTAGTTTCAGGAAATCACTCTTCCGAACACTCCCGGGTTTGATAATAGTTATTCTTGTTAAACTGAGATGGGTGCTTGTTTTTTGTATGAATGTAATTTGGGAAGTTTTCTAGGTCTCTTCTCTGGTTACACGTGAATTTGCATCCTGACACTGAAAAGTTCTCTCAGAAAGCAATGGATGCTAAAAACCTTAACAATGACCTTTGATCATTAGGCTGTTCATTACCTGATGTCAAAAATTTACCTTCGGTTGAGCAGTTTGTACATTCGAATTCCAACTGCAGCATGGGTGCTTGCAGTAGTTTGGAATCTACTTTAAACTGTGGGTCCCTTGTGTAATTAACCGTAGTGCACAAAAAATTACTGTTGGATGACAAAAAAAGGAGCTTATATACATAATTTAACTTGTTACTGTTAAAGTATATAATTCTGTTATTTCATTGAATAAGTAGACATTTCATGAAATTACAAGTCAAAATTTGTAATACATGAAAAATTTTATACTTTATCAAGTTATTCTACGAAACAATTAATTATTCAGAAATAACTAGTGGTAGATCATTAAAAATTTAAATTAACAATATCAAAGTTATTATAAATTAATTGATCGTGCTTTGCTAAAAAATTTTCTAAAGTATCGTTATCTCTAATGCGAATGATTAGTTGATAAATAAAAAAGTAGATAAATTAATTTATTAATCGTCATGATACTACAAAGTAGCTATAAGCAGTTTAAAACTGATTCATCTAGTTTTTTTCACATCTAAAACGAATTAAAAACTTTTTTGAGTGCCGTATTTAGTATTTTAATCATAAAGTAATCGTTATTCCATAGAATAATACCTAGTTATTTCCTAAAAAAATCTTAGATGAATAGAAAACCGTAGAAGTGGACACAATTTTATATTCTTTAACTGACTTCTCTGGTTATTTCCTGAAGTACCAAGTTATTCTACGAAGTAACAGATTTCGCACTTTAACAGTATAAAAGACTAATATTAATCAATCCATAAAATTAAAGCTAGGCTGATTTTTTTTTCAACTGATTGAGGCTTGTGCATTGGGAACTCATGTGAGGAAATTGGTGAAATGAATAAATTTAAATTTTCATTTACACTTCAATGAGATTGATGAGGTCGTTAACTAGGTTATTACGGAGATAAATTAGATTCCAGATTTGCCTTTCGAAAAAATTTTACAGGAAAAAAATTGCAGTAACCGTTAGAGACTCTTCTTTGTCGAATCGAATAATATTGACTTTCTGAACCCCCCATCTTTTTCCCTGCTGGAATAATATTTCCCTAAAATGTGCTCCAACAAAGCCACTTTATTACTTTGGGTAAATTTACTGAGTGGGAAAAAAAGTTCTTTTCTTGTCGTCGATCCTTTGTTGAATCTGTTTATTCTAAAGAAGTGGGGAAAAAAAGAAGAGATGTACGAGATGCGGAGAAAAAGAAAAATGTACGCGGAGAATTTCTATTAAGAATTCCATTGGAGAAAGGCTTCCAAGAAAGGAACTTTTAAGGAGCATTTTACATATTATTGGAAATACGGTTGCTTATCCCTATTTCTGAAGTCTGTAAAAATGCATTTGCTTTTGTTTCTGTCTGTGTAAATAAAACTCTCATTTCACGTGTTCGCAGAAATCTTGTCCGAGGTTGATGAAGGAACGATATGACGGAAATGAATAAAATTTATATTAGAGAGAGAGCATTGTTTCCTGTTATTTTAAACATAGGATATTCTTCCTTTCCAAATTTTAATTACATTCTTTTCTTTAATTAAAATTTAATCTATTTGTTAATTAAAATTAAGATGTGCTTCTTTGCTGTAAATGTTAAATATGTGGCCTTATTAAGAAAGTCATGACACCGGAGAGTATAGATGCTGATTGACGTCTGTGCTCAAATGTTACAGCTGATTGATTTTTAGACATTACAATCCCATTACATCGAATAAGAAACTTTGCTTGGTGGAAATTAAAATTTCCTGTCCCTACTTTGATTTGCCATGCTGTGTGCGTGCTGTAATGACTTTAGATGCCGTATTTCTAGGAACGCCTAGAAGTTGGGAGATTGAAGCGAAGAAAACTTGCTGCAGATAGAGAGGCTTGTAAAACTTAACCTCATTAAAAATTTGAAAAGTCCGACATTACGTTTTTGATAAAAATGTGTGGCTTGCAGAATTTTATGTTAAAGCTATCACATGCCAGCAGAATTCACAAATTTATTTTTACGAATACTGATGGCTATTATTATATTTTAATGTTTACGAATGACATTTAAAACACCTCGTGTATTCACACATACTTCCGTAGAATAACTTGATATTCTTGTATTCACAATGATTTGGAGCACTGTGAAAGACCTTTTGAATTAGATATGTAATAACATCTTCATTATTGACAATTTTCAAGAGTATTCAATCCCTCATTCAATTTGCTTTTGGATACTTGTATGAAAAGTACATACGAAAAGTATTTTGTATAAATCTATGAAAAAAATAAATATTGCTGAAAAGAAAAAAAAAACAGACACATTTTTCTACGAATGCTTTCAAAACTTTTCTACCGGATGTAACAGTAGACTAATTTAATTGAAGTATATTTCAAATGAATGATGAAGTACGTTTTTTGTATTCTTTTTCCCTTTCATAATTGAAATTCACACTTTTCTTGTGTAAATTTCATCAATCAAAAAATAGTAAATGAAATCTCATTTTTGATTAATTGAATAAATTAGAGTGAAATGTCTTAACGTTTAATAAATATTAATAAAGTGCAATAATTCAATTATTTATCACACAAAGATTAAAGCAAGTCTAAAATCAATAAAGCGTTCATTGTAAAAACATTAATTTGAAAATAATGTAAACTATTGGAAATTTTATTATTCCACATGTTTTCCTAACTGCAGATTTCAATATTTATATATTTCATGTAAAAATTGTGGTCTAGGAAAATTATGTTTTTATTATTTAATCAGCTTCATTTAAAATATTATTTTGGGAACCAGCAAATTAAATCTTATGCACATATCAAATTGAATCATTTAAGGTGTCGTGTGCTTGAAAGATTCTTCTATTCACGAATTTATTAAATATTTAATTCTGGAACTATACTTCATCATTGATACAATGATCAATGGCGTATTAGAAAAAGAGAAATAAAATTTCTGTAGTTAACAAAATATTATTCTATAGATGCCTTATTTTAACTGCAATAGTTAATCAAAAATTGAAAAAATAAAAATTATCTTTTTAAACCATTTCAGAGTGTAAGAAAAAAGAAAAAAGTGTAAGAAGAAGTATGGAATGATTCCATACATTTTCTCACTTGTATAGGTTATATATTTAAAACAATTGTAAAGCAGATTAATAATTCCGTTTCTAAACAAGTAGAATTCAATAAAGCTATTCATGGTAGCATAAGATATTTAATAATAACTTCAGGCAGCCTTAATTACAGTTTAATTGAAATTAATGCTGCCTGAAGTTAAATGCCTGAAGAAAATCAAAACTTCGAAATGAATAACATTTGTCTTACGTTAGCCAGACTAAAATAACAAGCCATCCTCCACTAAATCAGAAATTTTTTAAACAAACACAGCTTTATGCATGAATAATGAGGATATTATTTACGTGAGTGCAATAAATTTCAGAACTCTGTATTATTTCAGTTCTGTGTCATATTTGATATTGTTACGAAAACTGTGACTAATATAAATATTTGAATCAACGTTTTACATTTCTGTCCAAATATTTATTATTTTGAGTTCGTATCAATAAATTTCTAAAATTATTGTCTAAACATGTTTATTCTACGAAAATAAGTCTATTCAGGCCGAAATGCATTTATAAAATATAAGTTAACTTTACAACATTAGGCGATCATTTTTGCGATTTTGAAATCTTTGACGACATTTTTGGCTCTAAAACATAGTTCAATATTCTCGAAGTTTCGAGGTAATGCATCCAATAGGAGCCGAATTATCATAGATTTATTATAGGAATGTTCTAGAAACCTCCAAAAAGGAAAGCTCAAGAAACTTCCGAAGATGTATAAATATCAGTCTCCGCCAATCGGAGACTCGCTTGAAAGTTTGTAGACATTTGAGTCTTCAGCTGTGGAAGTTACTATTTAGTTTCTACATCCTAGAAACCATATAGCTTTTTGAGTATGTGTAAAAGTTTCAAGCGGAAGTTATTGTTATCAATTTGTGATTGCTCTAGCTTTAAATAAATTGTTTATTTCGAAGAAAACTAATCTTTCATTTTTGTATCATCATATCCTTGTTATTAAGAAAGGAAAATAATGATAATTTATCGAATTTCAATTAATGACATCCTTTGAATGATGTATTATTTAAAAAAAAA
>JAPDSC010100859.1:0-27016 GCA_026290005.1 Latrodectus geometricus | reverse complement strand
ATATATAATTAAATAAAATAATTTATTTTCTTTCAAGATTTCTCCAAAAATATGATTTTAAATTAATTTCAGAATAATTAATATTTAATTTATATTTTATTGTATTGTTAATGGAAAATAGAATAAACATATATTTTTTATATTAAACATAAAACACCTTCGTTATTAAAAGTAACATATTAATTTTTCATGTTTTGAAATTGTAAACAATAATGAGTAATATTTTATTGTCCTCCATAATTTTTAATATGACTTTATCTATATTGCGAGGAATATTCATGATAGTATAAGGGAACAACTTCGAAAAAATCTTTACTTGAAATATTTAAATTACAAATGTATGAATATTTATTTTTTTATGAATTATTTAATCATATATCTCATTATTATTATTATTTATATTTTTAAAAAGTAAATTAACTATAATTGATTGATTGTACTAGTTAAAATAAGCTTTTTTCAAGAATGTGATGCAGTTTAGATCCTTTATCATAATTGAGTTTCCCATAAGACACTAAGGAACATATTCCGATTTTGTACTTTTAAATCATTCCAGTATTAAATATTTATGTTATAGCTCTTTAAAATGAAATTTTTATGAATTAGAAAATATGTATTTTAAATTAACATACCATGTCATGAACTCTTTAGCCAATTTAATCGAATCTTCTTTATGATTCAAGACTGATTTTATTTTTAAATTATCAAAGAGTAACATTTCAATTTGATTTTCAAAAGAGACAAACATTTAGATTTGAGGAATTATATAATTTCGTTTACAATTTGGGATAAATATTTGTTCAAAGCAAGTTTAAAAATTCGTCAATCATTATTGTTAGCCTATCTTTTCTCAAAAGTCCCTAATATTTTCTATATTTCATGCTAAATTCTGTGAATAGTTTTTTTTTTTTTTTTAAATCCTTAAATGTTTCACCTATTTCACCTTCTATTGTTTCAAAGCCTTTATAAAAACAAAATTCACTAAAAGATTTTAGCCCAGATAAATTTTTTCCTATGATATTGGGAATATTTTTCTATAAATAAATACATTAGAATTTTGGCTTATAATATTATCACTACCACCTTTTTAGGGATCCAAAGTTAGATTTCAAGTACGATTTAAAAAAAAAAGAATTTTGATAAGTGAAATGTGTTTTCTATTCAAAAACAAAAAGTCTTATTCTTTTGTAAAACTGAGATCTTAAAATCCATTTTCTGCTTGAAAATAACTTAAATTTTTTACAATTAAATTATATAAAAATATAACTTACATTATAAAATCCAGCAATATTTTGGTTGCCGCTTTAATTTTGGAACACACTGTCTTGTTAAATATTCTACATGATATATATCAAATTATAAAACATTTAAGGATTCTCGTACTTTTTTAATTTCAAATTAAAATGTCATATTCTTAATAAATTTTTAATCTAAAAGGGCTAAAAATTATTTTCATTTTAATGGCAAAATAAACCATTGAGAAACAAAAATAAATTTAAATAATTTATTCTTGAAGTACTTAAATCAGCTAATCTCTCGAATGCAACTATAATTAAGGGATTATTTAAATGGTCTTATCATGTTTACAAATAACAACTAAAAATATAAAAATTTCTGCATGACAGAGTTGCTGAACCTAATAAGAATTATAATTTCTAATATATATAATTTAAAACTCTTTGGAATTATACATTTATTCAAAAAGGATTTAAAACTGAAGATGCATGAACAAGTTAATGAGAATTTAAAACGGGAAGAATGCGTAATCTATAGAAATTCCTAAGCAATTATGGGAAATTAGCTGGAATTTGATATTTCTGCTAGTGATTACTGCCGGAAAAATTGCATTGTGATTTTAAATCCCATAAATATTTTACATTTATATTAATGAAATCTTAGTTCTGTCCCTCAATCGTATATTCTTTCGCGCTATATTGAGAACGATTACACGGTATAGAAAAAAAAAAAAAAAACACAAGTCAGAAGATTAATTTCTAGCTAACTAAACACAAAAACTGTCTCATTTCGAATTTTTCTTCATCACATTAATAATTAATTTAAACTATAATTGATATTAATTTAAATCCTTTGTAAAGTTTCTCAAGCAGTGTATCATTCACATTTTACCTCATTTAATTCTCTTTTATACTTATCAAAATTATAATTTAAACTTTATAGTTGGTAGTAGAGAAAAATATTTATGACATCTCACAGATATATTTTTCTTGTATTTCTAAAATTTATCTTTAAATAATCTTCTTTTCTAGCTTTTAAAATAGAAGGGCAATTAATATTAGCTTTATTCATGAAAATTCTCATGTAAATGGTAACTCAAATCATTTAAAAGTGAATACTTTTCATATATACTTTATAGTTCAGCAATTTTTCTTTTGTGGTGTGCCAGCCAGACTAGCAATATGGGGTGATATGCTCCACTTTCCCAACTGAACCATAATTTGGTGTGCAGTCCAACTTTCTTAGTACACACATGCCACAGGTATCCGTTTATAGAGTAGAAAATCATTCACACTCCATTCATATAAGGAAAGGACAAAGAGAAAATACATCCATTCCTTAAACCAGGATTCAATCCCAGGATCTCCTATTCACAGTGTGGCACAATCACCAAAAGACATTTATTGTTTATAATTTATTATTATTGCATTAAATTAATTATTATATTTTTACGAAACACAATTCTGTTTATTTGAAATGCCAGTAATGAATGACAAAATGTTAACAAGAAAGTTCTCAAAGAAAAGAAAAAAAAATCTTACTACCTATCTTATTTACTTTTATTGAACTATTCTATTTAAGAAAATAAACCATAGGCTAGTTTTACTATTTAAGTTTGCATAGTACAAGGTAAACAAGAAAGTCCAACAGAATGATACAGCAGAACATGATCTACAGAAATTGTGGCCTATTTTTAGTCTTCGAAGTAACCATTATCGGCATGCAGCATCTTCTGCCAACGTATCTCCAGTTATGCAATTCTCTTGCTGTAAATCACGGGTGATTTGCCCGCAAAGTCATCCGTGACTGCTTAGCACAAATCTGTTTCATTGTTGAAGGATTTTTCATTGAGATGATTCTCCAAGAAAAGATAGAAGTGGTACTCTGGTGGTGCAAGATCAGGTGAGAAAGGATTGTAGCACAAAATCTCAAAATCTACATGACATTCAGCCTTGAGTTATCAGCCAAGAACAGTACACTCTTAATGTTTGACAATGCTGGCTCCTTCTGTTTCAATACCTTTTGCACATGTTCCAGGTGCGACTACTGATCTACAGTGACCGTTCGGCATGTTGGCAGCAGCTCATAGTAAAACACTTGACGACTAGTCCAATAGACACAAAACATAATTTTGCGTGAGTGTATAGGTGCTCTTGCGCTGTGTGAGTCAGTATTCTGGGGAGATAGTACTGTGATATCATTCACAATACTTTTCTCAAACGCTTGACACATTCGGCCAATTGATGCAGTAGCTGATAAACCCACTTTGAACTCGTAAAGCAAACAACATCGAACGAGCTGCTTCAACACGATTTATTTTCTTTTTTTTTACTTCATGAGTTAACGACTGGTGATTGTGAATGTGGGACTGCTTTTATAACGACTCTTGCTCTTGAATGTCGGTGTCTCAATCATGTTACACTATGTTGCATACTTATCCTCAATTCATTCAATGACAACGAAAAAACAGCAAACACTTCTTCTTTACCTTATATAATAAGAATTTAACTATTTTGTTTTCAGACATGAGTGTTTCTAGTACGATTACATTTAACATGACAGCATCTGGGTACCATTACAATGTATTTTCCCAGAAATACATCTAACAACTCGCATCACCATGTATTTTGTATTTCCGTGCAGAATTTTTCATTGGTCGTTAAAATCAGCTCAATGTTAAGTAGATGTAACTTGTATTTATACGCTAACATTTAAGTTTGACAAAAGTATTCTACATTTCTGTAAATTAATAATACTGATATTCAGCACAGTGAGAGTATTACAGAAAATTTTATTATTTTATCAATTTAAATAATTTATTTAAAAGAGTTAAATATATGACTAGGAAGAGCTAATATGAAGAATACATGTTTTAAAGAATATTGAATTTTAGAATACAAATAGTTCATCAAGTTTTGCAAGTGGAGCAAAATGTATCGCATTGTTTAAGAAAAAAACTTGATATGATTGAAAACATTTTAAGATTCACTTGTAAATTGTAAAGAGTTGTAGTAAATTGAATAGAATAATCATATTCCAAAGTATATTCGGTCGAAGAAACATTTTTTTGGTGAATGTCAGGAGGCTGATAACCAAGATATTTTCAGTAGACAAGAACTTAGAGAAGAAATGTGGTGAATGGACTGATAAAGAAAGGTTTATATGTAGGTAACAATTTGTAGTTGATAAGCATTACACGTTTACTGAGTATAGGGATTGACGATAATCTGACCATTGTGACACCAAAAATTCTCTAATTACAGTTGAAAAAGGTATTCATTCATAAGGGAATAACATTTCAAGTTTTATTAAGTATCTTTTAGAAAATAAAAATAGGGAAATGCGTTTGGGTGTAATTCCGATCCCAAATATCGCTACTTTATTATCTTCACCGAGATTGTATAAGCATTCACTCCCGATCCTCCTCTCTGAAATTATTTCAATGATGGAAGAAGCATAAAATATAGTAAAATCCGCAATAAAGTCCTTAATTGGGATCAAGATTTGATTGTGAGACGTAAGCTGTATAGGAAATATTCATATGTGTACATATTTTAGTAAGATCTTACAGAATGAGTTTGCTGTTAATGCGTAGATATGAGCAATAGATATATTTAAATACTGCAATGTGAGCTTCAGCTCAAATTCTCCGATATAATAATCACTCAGATATTGTTTTGGGTGTCAATGAATTTTTATAAACTATAGAACCATGATTTAAACGTTTTCCTGAATACAGTACCTTAGTCGACTTTTTTTGTCTTGTCTTAGTGCGCATGTATTAGGGGAATAAAGCACCTCTGCTACTATTTATTCAGCACTTTACTCCAATCTCAAATCTAGTCAAGTTAAATCCTGATTTGTGCTGTGCCTGAGACGGCTTCTTATTAAGTCTGAAGAGTTCATTTCATTCAAATGACACTAGATGACAAACCCGAAGAGTTAAATTCCTCCCTCTTTCTGGTGGCGCTAGATGGCAGCACTACAAGCCAGTAGTAGATTTTCTATTTTTTGAAGCAAAGACTAGGTAGAAGTTCCTATGCCTACCCCTGAGCTGTTCATTTGAAAGCGAGCATGGGGGAATTTACGACCTAGAAATATTTAACGTTTCCCACTGGACACTAGTAAACACAATGGTCTTAGCCAGTCCCAGGATCAAACTCTGACCTTTGACCATTTTGACATGAACCTTTGGGTTGTGAAGCAATGCTGTCCCTACTCAGCTACCACTGCTCCAGTGAACTGTTAAATGCATATATAGAGAGAAAATTTTCCTTACATTGTAGATCATAAAGTCAAGTTCTTAAGCAAATTAAATGTTTGGAAATAATTAGGAAATGAAATGAATGAGCATTACCAAGCTGATCAAATATATGAGCAAGATTATACTCTGATCTCATGATGATGTGATGGTGATCATCATGCCATGTGAGGGTGATCATGGCTCAAGATTATACTCTGTACTCTGATATCATGGTCATCTCATGGTAATGACTTTGTAAGTAAATTGATTCGAACTTTACAGTCTAATATCTACTTAGAACAGCATTTATAGATTGGAAATTAATAGTTTAATTGCTTGACGTACATTTCATTTATTAAATAAAATAAAAGTTTCAACGTGCTTCAGTGTTAGAAAAAAACACGTGATATTTGAATTGATATTATGAGATTTTTTTTATACGTCAAACTTTTATATAAGCATATAACTTTTATCCAGTTGCAATCTATGTATATTGCGGTATTTCGTGATATGTTAAATTTAATCACAACTATGGAGTGTAATAACATGCAATCATACCATTTGGCTTTATCACCAACAACAGAAACAAAATATACCAAACTTTAAAAAAATATATCAAACTTTTAAAATAAAAACTGCTTATTTATGCAAATGATGCATTCCTTAACATTTGATTACCAATAATTTCGTAAACCAATAATTGATTTGTAATTACTTATCAATGAGGACTTTTAATGACTAATATTATAATGAAGAAGTATGGTGAGGGACATATTTTTTCTTCTAGGAAACAGAATTTAATTACCATATTTAATGTTAGCATTATCAAAATTACAACGCCGCAGTTTATTAAGCATAAAACTAAGAATCAAAACTAAGTAAAGAAAACAGTAATCTGAAGAGAAACATCAATGAAAGAGAATAATAAGCTGAAAACATTTGCATTATGCTTACGGAAAATTATTTCTTTGAATAAGTTATGATAATTAATTTTCATGCTTATATATTTTTATTACATGTTTTTATTTTGATAATTTAAAATTTTCTTAATTATTAATTCTCAGTATGAAAATTCACTTCTTTTTCAAATAAAAAAATAAATTGAAATTATTTTCTTTATATTCAGAGAAAAACATTTATTATTTTAAATTTTTTTTGTCATCTGTAATATTAAATGCTAAAAATCTATTCATAGATATTAATGATTGGAAAACTTCAAAAACGTATCAAAATTAATAAATGTGCATTTTATATTGAAAACACTTATTTAACGAGAACTTGTTTACAATTTCATTAACTAATTTAATTAACAATTGCAATTTTATAAACAAGTTAATGAGTAAACAGTTTTAATATTTTAAAGTAATCACATTAATAGTAACAAAAATCAAACAAACAACATTTTTCAGCATTGGAATTTCACATTTCATTTTGAATAATTTATGCAAGCCATGCCTTGTGCAAAATAAGAAAAATCAAAATCGAAGTATTAAAACATGAATAACTTTAAAAGAACTGTAAAATTTTTTGGCTAATGACTTTTCCTGTAAAAATATAATGACTAAATATTAGCATTAATATAAACATTAACTTAAATCAGAAAAAAATTTACATATTCTTTTGATGAGCCAGCTGCTACGTTATAATTGTATGCTTATTTTCGTTGAATTTTTGGGATACTGAAAAGTTAGATGGTACATATAAAAATGGATTTTAGAGTACATTCGATTAATATCCTTCATAGTGCAAAATAGTTATTGTTACGTGCAAAAAATGTTAAATCAATTCTATAATTTTAAATTATCAGGAATCTTCATGTTTAACTGATCTATTTTTATTATTCACTCATGAACCTTGAATATATCCCCAAAGAACTAAGGAAAGTACAACAACTTTGAAAATAAATACAATGAGATCTGATATGGAAATGATCTTAGTTTGGTGCTAATACTTATAACGACACACCCGGAAGTAGGCCCTTCATAAACAGGGATACTGTGGAAGATTTAGAAACGTAATGATTACATGCCGTAATGATTACGGAGTGTGGAGTCAAAATATGATGTAAGCTATGAACATCAAATGGTACTTATGTCTGCCGTAGCAAATCTTTTGTGACCAGGAAGAGACGAGGCAAGACAATTGTAGAATCAAGTGTCAAGCGCTCATGGTGACACATTTCGCACAGATATAGTGTTGACATTTGTTCCATAAACCATGTCCAAGCACCCTGCGAAAACAAATCTGCGATTCTTGCAACCGTTTGGTATTTTGCCTTTAACACAGCGAAATCGGAAGCTCCATCTACAGTGCTGCAAAGCACGAGTTACATGGAATGCCACACAAATGACAAAACGCGGTGTTTAGTCCCGACCCTTTTTAGAAACACTTAATAATCACGTACTGGTATGGTAGTACAGTGATGAACTGTATACTTCCATCCACACTGTCGCGTGACGCAAAGCAAGTGTAATGGTCTAGGGAACATAGCCTATGCTGGCGGGTCCACTCTATTTATAGTACGTGGGACCTTAACGGGCCAGCGTCATAATAATGAAATTCTTTACATCTGCGTGGGATTTTTTCTAAATGACCTCCCAGGCTCAATTTTCAATCATGATACTCGAGCCGTAGGCAACCGGTTCAGTCATACGGCTCGAGTTTTTCAAGTCTTTTTATGTTATGCTCAAATTCCTTGACTGGCGGGTCGCTTTCCAGACTCATCATCGATAAAGCATGTTTGTGACCAGTTGAAATGCCAGATGCCGTTATATGACTCTGTATATGATTTGGAAGTAGCTTTTAAATATTTATAGACACATTTGTCTCAGGACAACATCGGAAGGCTGTTCAACTCGATGCTGAACCATGTGGAATCATGCATTTCAGAAGGAGATGGTTTGATACGCAATGGAGGTTGCACATCATTTTTCTAACGTCAGACATTGAATTTTTTAAATGTTTTGAATTTGGGATCAAATTAATCTGCGTCAGTATGTGTATTAAATTTCACTTTAATCCCATATTCAATTTTTGATGAGCTAATTTTAATGTTTTCTTTGGTATACATACATATACATTCATATACATATACGTTTTCTTTGGTATACATACATATACATAATGTCTGTATGTATGTATATTATGATATTTCTATATATTTTATGTAACAACAAGATTAAAGAAGAATGAGATACTTGATTCCCTTATATATAAATTCTGAAGCCCAATAAAATATTTGAAAGCTATTTTATACATATATTGCATGGGCTCAAAATAAAGCATTTATTTCTCAAGATTTACTGCTCTAAAAACATTCTACGCAAAAGTAGATATCGGAAATGTTGTAAGCATCTTGGAAAGTTTAAAAGTCAAACAAAAAAGTCCTCCATTTTTTAAAAGAGCAACCCTTTACGTAGGAGGAAGTACGACAATGATCATAGATGGCAGCACCACCAGGATCTTATAGTTTAAAAACAGGAAGCCAGAAAACACCCATGGCTGGATTCCTAAAACAGCCTCTGATATTTATTTGGAAAGGGAATAAGGAGGACATTGCTTCCAGGACGTGCCCCAGTCCCAGACATTGCCCCCAGATGAATGTGCCCCTGTCATCATTAGTAAACACGACGGATCTTTAGATAAGCAGGGATTCGAACTGTCATCCTTCCGGTAACGAGAACGAGTCCCTAACCAACCATGCCACCACAGCTTACAAAAAATGGAAAGTATAGGCAAATGCTCACCTTTCAATTAATAGTATTGCTTATTTTTATATTTTATAAAATTAATTATATATAAGTGTAATTTATTTTATATTATTTCAGGAAATTAATGATTTTAATAATAATACACAGGTATAAAACTTGATAAAATTACGAAATAAATAAAATTTTGGCCATTTTGGCCTTAATTGAAATCCAAAGAATATAAAGATCTAAAGATTATTTTGTTAATTATGTAAACACATTGAAAAATATTATTTTTATAGATAATAAACTGAAATTCAACAACCCCAAATATGATTTTCTGTAGCAATAAAAACGCAATTGAAATAATTTTAGAGTATTATATTTATTAATTTTAAAATTTTAAGTTGTGTGGATTCCAACTAAAATTATATATTTTTTTATAAAATGTAATTTACTGTCACGAAGTTCTTAAATATATTTATATAGCCAAACTAATATTTTTGTACATTTTCAAGGATCTTGAGAACTAGAAACGAGGAATGATTATTCTGTTATTATTAATAGAAAATATTATCAAAATTACATAATGAAATTATATAATTTATTAATTTTTCAACTTTATAGATGAAATCGTAAGACTTTAAGAAAAAAAACTTTGATAGCTTTTATCTTATATATTTACATAATTTCTTTCCCCACAACTTTTACGATTAAGTTTAGCTGAATTATTGTAGAAAATAATGAGAAAATATTTTCTACAATATTTTAATAAATTATTAAGTTATTAATAGTTTCTTAATAATAGAATAAATAAATTATTAAGAAAATATTGTAGCATATTATGTATTTTTACTCAAATCCCCAATGTCTGACATTTTAATTTTTTAATAATTTTGCTTCTTAGTATCATAATATTACACACACTTATCTTCATAATCATAATATTACTCATTAAGTATAAATTAATTATAATTTTATGAAGAAATATCAGCAGTTACCGAATTTACCGAATTAACATCAATTGTTAGTTATCTTTAATACTAAATTGATTGCCCACTTAAATTTACTTTTTTTAAATTTCATTTTTTTTTAAATATATTGTTTGAACATAAGTTGCTTTTTAAAATTAATTTGTTTTCTTCTTACTAAAACAAGTCTTCGCCAATTATCAATTGAAAAAAGGAATAATAAAATATGTTAATTTATATGAATTTGCAATTTGATGAAAATATGAAATTTGATGATATTCTTTTCATTACGTTATTTGCTTTGTCAATTACAATATATATTTCAATATCTATTATATTGATGTAATTTAGAAATTACCGAAATAAATATTTGTAATATGAGAATAGATTTTTTTTTATTTGGAGCAAAATTCTTATATTAATAACTAATTACAGTGAACAAATCATTGAACATAAAAAGGTATATATTGAAATAAATAACTTAATGCAAGCAGTAAATAAATGTACTATAACAAATACAAAACATTTTTAAATGTGGTTTATACATGCTTATATTTTTTTCACATAGAAAACTAGTTTTTTAAACATAGAAATTCACTTACGTCATTAATCACAGGTGAAATAAAGCCATTGTTAAATATAATCCGATTAACAATTTTAAAAGTGAATTAATATTGAAAAAAGCATGTAATATCTTACTTAGTAATTTATATTATAAAATTCAGAAGACTTGATGAATTTTATAAAATTTGATTTTATTTTTGATTTCAATGTGTTCCACCCAATTAAGGTTTTGCTTAAATTAATGAATTGATTAATAAATTTTTTTAATGATTTGAGATATATTCTGAAATTATTAAGTATTGGTTTTAATCATTAAGTTATTTTATCATCAAACCTGATATTTTTCATTTAAATGACATTATGCTCTCTTTAACGAGAGATATCTAAATTAATTTAATGAGATTGGTAAAAATGCAATAAAATGTATTGGAAATCGTTTAGTCATATTTCATAAATTAACTTCATTTCCAAAATATTGACAAAATAATATTTTCAACGTAATATAAAAATTTGTAAAAAAGATACATTTTAAAAATAAATGGAAAATCTCTGAAAACGAAAATGCGTGAAAAAGGTATATATATTTAAATGATAATATGAGAGTTATTTATGACTCAATGTTATCTAAGTATACTAGACAGACCAAAGGATAATGTTTTTCTAAAAAATCATAAATAAAAGCATATTTTTCTTTTCTTTTGAGTTTTGTTACCTTAAAATTAAATCATATATTTGCAAAAAATATTCTAAGTTAATATTATAGAGTGTTTTTTCTATGATAAATAATCAATTTAAAATAAACGAGTAATATTTATTAAATAATATTGTATAATATTCAAATCATAATCAATGAATCACAAACAAATATCAGCCTCTGAAAATATTTCCTAAAATTAATATAATATTAAGTAAAAAATAAATTATATTTTTTTATGTGCTTAAGAATCTGATTCAAAATTTTGCTAATATTATGTAAATTAAATTTTTATTATAAGGGGAAAATTTATTTAATTTACATTCAAAATTTTAATTAACTAAATCTATTGCTCAGATTTAAAATATTTTTTTAGAAATAGATATTTTTACTATCTATCATATTTTTTTTCAAAACTGTATTAAATGCAAAGAATTTTAGAAACGGAAATATATATATATAAAATATCTAAATATGAAAAAATAGTACTTCTCAAAATTACCAAATTCTCGAAAAAATCTCAAATTCATGAGAAAGCATATAAAATTAAAATAGTTTTTAAAATAATTCTATTTAATGAAGTAAACCTGAAAAAATAAAAAAATAAATTTCAATTACTGCTTCATTACTTTCTTACTTAATCCAAAGAGTTTATATGAAAATCTAATGCAGAAAAATAATACTCGTATATTCTTCAACCCACAAACATTTGATATTTAATTAAAACAGATGGTTTATTATATAAAGAAACTTTTTAACTTTTAGAAAAAATTCAAGATAATAATAAGTTTAAACTCCTTTTTTTTTAACATTCACTTTACGCTTAAATATAAAAAGCCATTGCATTTCTAATTTTACATATTTTACATGCCAAAAGAATTAATTATTACTTGCATTGTAGTTAGCAAATCACAACGATACTCATAAAACTATTTATCATAATATCAGTAACCAATAATATTTAATATTTTTTAATACTACAAAAAGATAAAAGAATGTGAATTTTAAGAAACCTAAATGTTGGGTAATCTGTCAATGTACATAAAACAGATAATTCTTATCAATAAATGCAAATAAGATACCATGTAGAGATTACAATTGATGGTACCATAATAACTTATATACTTTAAAATTTGAATTATATTCTTTTATACTCTCATATATTCTTTGAAATATTTTAAAAATTGATATTTGTTATATATTTTTAAGATGAAGGATTTTCTTTTGCATTGCTTTGTGTTCCTGTAAAACTCTACAGCAAAACATAGTGTCTAAGGAAATTACAACATATAATTAATTGCATATTTTATCAACCAGCTAAATCCAGAATATATTCAGTTATATTTGCTAAGATTAATACTCATTATATTATTGAAATGTCCTTAAAAGTTTCATTGATATGTTTTATAATATATAAGAATGAAGTTATTTTAAATAATTTATATGTCTATTTATAAAATATATTAAATTAATAAATCTTAACATGCATATATCCAATTTTGCTTTTTCACTCACCTTGTATTTAATAACATTATAATTATTTTTATATTTTCATATTATAAAACAATTTGCGTGCTTTATGAACTTGATAGTTTTAATAAGGTCAACTACATGAAGTTTAAAGGCTACAAATTATTTTTCACACACAGCTCATATAAAATTAAAAATAAAGTATTGAAATACTCAAAAAGCTTTATAATTTAATTACCTTTTAAAACATTTATTGTACACAGAATTTTAAAATTTGTTATTCATATTGTAGTGTTTATTTCTATAAATTGTAGATGCAAGAACCAATTTACATTAATTTGATGTGTATCAAAATGTTAATTTATTTAAAAATCCATAAAGAAAATTGTTATTTTTTTTTAATCATTAGTTTTCATTCAAGGTATTTTAGAGTTTTTCAATTTCATGTAAAACTTTTAAATCATTTTAACATCATATAAAAAAATAAAGGTTGAGATTATATATATATATATATATATATATATATATATATATATATATATATATATATATATGTATATATATATATATATAATTTAATCTTTTTTAAACATATTAATTGATATAGTGTGCTTCAGTATCAAACACAAATGTATCCTTAAAAATACATTTTTAGAATTCTCTCGAATATTTAATGAAATTAAAAAGGTTCTATTTTGATTTTTTTTAAGATTGCTCATCGTGCATGGTATCCTTTATGACATCTTCTGTCAAATATTTTCTCAAAACTGGCTTTGAAAAGAAACAGCAATATTTTGAAAATAAATATATGATCATATAAAGAAATAAACTGGCAACTAGATAACAAGAACCCTAACTAAATTATGTTCAGTTTATGTCTTGTTCACTTAAACTATATTTTGAATCTAATTATGCGGCACATATATAATGTCTTTAGAAGGTTTTAAATAACATTTCAATTTTGTTAGCATTGCTACGCCAACAAAATTGATAAAGTAAAGATTGCAAAATGTAACACATTCAATATTTTTTTAATCTCTTCAAATCGATACAACTGATTATTTTATAATTAAATAATTCCGGAAGCAACTTTCAACTGATGTTAATTTAATTTTTTTCAGGTATTCTAGTATATTTTTTCATTTATTAATTAGTTTATGGTTGATCCGTGTTCAAAAAACGAAAATGAAATAGTAATATTTTCAATAATTTCATTTTATATACATTTTTAATAAAGTTATATAATTAATAGAATTTCATTTATGTATACTTTGGAAATAAATAAATTATTCATTAGGTAGTTTTTTTGTCATATATAATTATTAAATCACAAGTTCGTGACGGAAATTAAAAAAACGTAATTTAAAAAGGAGTTATGTAAGACAAACCTGAAACTTAATATGCATTTATTTTTTTATTGTCAAAATATAATTTCTTATAAAAATACTTTTTATTGTCTATAATTTTTTATTGCCTATAACACATATTTCTATAAGCATATAAAACTTATTTTCGTAGTGTTAAAATATAATTTCTCTAAAAAGTTTACTTGTAACATTAATAGGATGGTTTCCGTAAGTATATAAAATCTTTGTAGTTAAAACTAATTGTTGTTTTGTGGCTGACTTTTCTTACAGTTAAAACTAAAAATTTCATCGTAAATTAGATTTTGCATATTATTCTATACAAATTTTCTAAAAAAAAATTTTTTTATCAACTGAATATTGTCACCCTATCTTTCAACAATATTTAAGTTTGACATACTTTAAATTACATATAATTTTACATCCAATATTAAAATATATTTGCAATTTTATTAAAATGAAATAATATTTTTATTAATAATAAAATAATTCATATGGATATATAAAAATATTGATAGATCAAATTAATTTTAACAAAACTTTCTTACTAATATTTCAACAATTCACAGCAATTCCAAATTTTTGTTACATAAATTAAATTTTACGTTTTTATAAGTAAGTGCATTTTTAAAGAATATATTAAAGTAAATAAATTATTAATTTTAATGATGACGCTACAACATAAAAAATGAAATTGATAAAATACTATAAGTTTACTTACTCTCTAAAGAAAATTCTATAGACAAATTAATTTTTATCATTTCGTTTTGAGCACAACACTGATAAATATGTAAAATTTATATGCATGTTAAGTAAATTATTTTTATGCTACACTCAAACTGAATTAAAAATGGTTATCAATAAATTGTTGGTATCTTTAAAGCAGAAATTTCTTAATCTTATAATATACACAAATATTTACATAGTTTCATTTGTACATACTTTGTTTTGTTTGTCACTCTATTTTCAATTTTACCGAAGACAACAGTAATAAATTAGAATATCTATTATTGTCATGTGAGCAAATGGAAAACAACATCTGAAGTAGGATTCAAAAGCATGAACTTTTTAAGTAAGGCCCAGAAAGATAATAATAATTCTGCAGAATGATTCAAGAATTATCTTAAAATTATTATCTTTGGTATTCATATAGAATATGAAAAAAAATTCTGAAAATAAAGACTAATACAAAACAAATTATTTCAAACATCTACAATAAAATATTTTTAAATGTATGTATGTATATGATTAAAATCCTAATTAATGATATTCGCTGTACTTAATATTAAATTAAAAATAAGTTTGAATTATTATTCTAAATTACAATTATTTAGGAATAAACTTAAAAATTATTTATAATTTAAGCATTTTGAATTTACATATAAAGCCATATTCAATAGAGAATAAGACATAATAAATCGCAACAATAGTAGGAATAATGTCTTTGCACTCTTTTAAATAAACTACATAAAAATAACTGGCATTAGTATTTTATTTGAAATTAGTAATAATAATTAACTAAAGTTTATAATTTATCAAATAATATAAAATAAACATTTAACTAAATTCTTCAAAATTCTTTAACATATATGTATTAATATTAATATATGGAAAAATAATATAATATGTAAAAAATATTTTATAATACCTTAAACAAAATATTTAATATGTAGGGATTAATATTAATATATAGTTAAATAATTGTATATGTAGTAAAATCTTTAATAATATGGATTTATAAAAATATTGCTCGATCAAATTATTTTTAACGAAATGCTCATACTAATATTTCAACAATTATATTAATAATATGGGTTTATAATAAAATGAAATAAACATTTAAGTAAATTCGTCAAAAATCTTTGATATGTATGTATTAATATATGGATAAATAATTTAATGTATACAATAATCTTTAATAATATGGATTTATAAAAATATGGATTTATCAAATTACTTTTAACGAAATGTTCATACTAATATTTCAACAATTCAAAGAAATTCCAAGCTTTAGTTATAGAAATGAAATTTTACATTTTTATAAGTAATTGTATTTCTAAACAGTATATTAAAGTAAATAAATTATTAATGCAAATAGTTATTATAACTAATTTTTAATTGTTATTAGAAATTAGTTATAATAATTAACTAAAATTCATAGTTACTTAAATAATATAAAATAAACATTTAACTAAATTATTTAAAAATCTTTAATTCATTTTCCTAATTAGGTATTTGCTTCATAAAATTAGTTATAATTACTTACCTATATGAAACAACTTTTTAAAAATATTCATCCTTTTATGATTGCTAATTAACGTAACATGAAACCATTATTCTTATTTATAATTTTAGTTGCATATTCCTCTTATTAATTTCATAAATCATTTGTGTGCATCGTAGATATTGTGATGCTTTGCTTCTAATGATTGCTCCAAGGAAAAGCCCTACGGCCAGAAGCATTTGAAAAGCTTCAATGTAAGTCTTTGAGATGGAATATGCTGCAGATCTTATCTCACATGGACAAAAGAACTTTATCTAGTAGAATAATAGGAATTTTATGGTACGCTTTCGCTCTTATCGATAGCGGTGTGGGAAGATTTCTTTTATTGCTTCTTGGATTCATTCCTTCTACGCGTTTATCTTTACAAAAAGTAAATGATTTATTTTCAGTAAATACAGAACTCCCAAAGAATTCTCGACAATAACCCCGAGATTAAAACTGTACGTCAAGGAATAATGATAGGGACTCTTACTTTATTTATTAAAACAAAATTGTTGTTGAGAATGATTAACACTAATAAAATCCATGAAATGAGATATGTAATTATATATATTTACTAAAAGTAAATGATTTATTTTTAGTAAATACAGAACTCCCAAAGAATCTCGACAATAACCCCGAGATTAAAACTGTACGTCAAGGAATAATGATTGGGACTTTTATTTTAGTTATTAAAACAAAATTGCTATTGAGCATGATTAACACTAATAAAATCCATGAAACAAGATATGTAATTACATATTTTTACAAAAAGTAAATGATTTATTTTTAGTAAATGCAGAACTCCCAAAGAATTCTTGACAATAACCCCGAGATTAAAACTGTATTTCAAGAAACAATGATATTGACTCTTACTATTTTTATTAAAATAAAATTGCTGTTGAAAATGTTTAACACTAATAAAATCCATGAAATAAGATATGTAATTTACTATATAAGCTTGGGATTAGTTTAGGATGCAAGTCAAAAGTAGTTTATATTACTGTTTTTCATATTTATGTTAGATAGATACATTAAAAGGCTAAAAGGAAGCATAAAAAATCTTGAAAGAAATGTTAGCTAGATTAAATTAATTGTAATTCGGACTCTTTTACAAATTCTGCATAAAAACAGTAAGAACTGTTATACTAGATTTATACAAAATGAATAGTTACTTTTTTAATCTAATTCTTAAGATAAAGTAAAATGTGACGTAATAACTTGAAAAATAGGGTTGGTTGTATTATCAAGTTAAACATAAATATTTGTATAAAAGGAACGGTGAGCATCAATGAAGTTGGCTTCATTGGAATTTTTTTGTTAGTTTAGTACATAAATAAACTTACACACAACAGGCACATAAAAATCTCAAACATATAATTTAAAGAAAAGCATTTGCTACAAAATAAATTACTGTTAAACATTAAAAATAATTTCTACATATTAAGATTTTAAGCCTAAAACTAATTAAAACAAATGACTTAGAACTAATTTTTTATTATCTTCGAAATACTTTTTTTGTCCTTTATTAACAGACACTAAATCATTAAAAAATACAAAAGTATATTTATTTATAAGGAGAAAAACGTACTTACTTAAACATAAAAATGTTCTATAATATTATGCCTTATCTATAAAAACATAACAAAACTTAAAAATTTAATAGTATTTTACATTTTTGTAACTCTAAACTTTCAGGTACAAAAACTAAATTTAAGAGACATATTTTCCATTTTTTTATGTATATATTTTTAAATAGTGTAATATTTAGAATGTGAAATTTTAATATTTCCAAAGATTTAGAAAAAAGCAGAAAACTAGACATTTTTCCAGTTATTGGTTAAATAATAACAATTTAATGATTGAAAAAATAATTTTTCTACATACATTTATATTCTACTTTGATGAAATAGCAGGAAGTCATACAAGTTCTTTAATGAAGACCACAGGGAAATAAATTCACGCATGGAGAATTTTGATTAATTATTGTTAAATAGTTTTAGCTGTTTTTTTTTCTTTGTAACCAGGAATAAAAATAGAAACATATTTTTATATTTAATATTTTTTCCTCAATACTTAAAAAGAGAATAAATTAAAAAAATCTTGATAGTCTTGAATTTAAATGTAGCAGAAAAAAGTATAAACAATTATTTCAACAAACTTAAAACGTTAAGGTAAAAAATTAATATAAAAGTAAACATATAATAAATACTATAATAATTGTTAACTTTATTGTTAACTGTATTATTAATTTTTGTATTACAATATTGCCTGACTGAAGCGTATAAAAATATTTTATGTAAAAATTACTTAAATACACTACACATTCACCATATTGGTATTTAACAAATTAAATTTTTAATTAGGTTTCTATTTTAGATTATTTTCTATTTCTAAATTAATTATTTATATATTAATATATTGAACTCTTATTATTAAAGATATTGAATTTATTTACTTTATTTTTGTTTCACCAATAAGTTTATCCTTGTTATACTTTCTAATCTGTTGATGAAAAAAATAGCATTTAATTTATTTTGTTAGTTTTTACTTGTTCTTAATAATTAGAATGCTTCATAAACAGGTATTAAAATGAACATATTTCATGACAAATATCAATTTCATTTGTGTAAATAAATATTTTTATTATGTTTTACTATTTAGTTAGTATTTTCATAGTATAAATGAAGATTATTTAATATTTTATAATATAAATGAAAAAAAATAAAAACTTTTTTTATTTTTTTTTCATTTACATCATAAAAATTGTTTTTATTTTGAACAATAAAATTTAAAAATCAAAGATAATATATGTAATATAATTTAAAATATTGTATTATTTTCTTTCTCATTCAGTAAAATTATTTTCTGCATTTTGTGATGCGAAACAGGTCATACAAAAATTTCCTGACTGTTTTTAGTGAAATCAAAACTTTTTTTCTAATAAAATTTGTTGCAAAATATAATAATTTAGAAAAGCTTCATGAAAGATTGTTCATTTTAAATTTTTTCACTTATTTTCAAAATATAATATAAGGGAATTCTCGTTTGAAGTAAATAATAAGGCAAGATTCTGAGTAAGAAAATGAAGAAAACAGTTTGAATGACAGGAAGCCTGTATAAATATCTGAGTGTGGAAAACAAAGTTTGGCACTTTCAATCTGGAAAATAATTTGAAGCTACCTTTATGTCACGAAAGGGTTATAAGGAATTTGGAATCTTAACTGTTAGGAAAAAGTCATCTTTTAGCTGTCTACCAAATTTTAAGATTAAGTTTTCTAGTCTGAAATCTATAAGAAAATATACTGACATTTAAAATCATTTTACAATTAATTCACATATTAGATTTGAAATTATTAATACAAAATTATTAAATACATTTTTTGCTGCACCATGACATTTTAATGCAAATTACAGATATTTATTGTTTAGTTTGAAAACGGACAGGTCTTAGTTTAGTACTGGATGTTGATATAAAATTGTACTTTGAATATTATGCAAAAATATTTATAAGACACACACATTAAATTCTTTGTTGATTTTAATTGATCAAAATAATATATCAAAATAACATTAATATTTGAAAATAGCTTTACATGGAACAAAATATAATTTTGAAGACCATAACAAATTACTCCATATTTTTTTGCTCACATTAGTAATCAATATTCAATATATAAGAAATATTAAAAATATTAATCACTGATTAAAATTTGCTTTATTTTGAACACTTATATTTCAATTGATAATTTTTTTTTCATTAATGAAACTTACTTTATTTATTACACTCATTGCTTTCATTAATGGCACACTTTTAAAATTATGAGAAATTAGAAAAAATATTTTTTTGTAGTAAAATTGTTTAAAATTTTATAAAAATAAATTCGTTTAATTTGTTTTACTGCAAAATTTAATTTGGAAAAACAATAATAATTCATTTAAATATACTTTATAAATAAATTAAATTAAATATTATATTTATGCTATTGAACACAATTTTTTGGTTTTTGAGAATACATATAAAATGCTTTAAAATTTTATTATAAGTAAAAAGATCATAACTTTTAAACCTTGGAAACGTTTTCGCGTCTCCTAGGTAATAGTTAAGAATGAAACAAAAATATAAAATAATAGTTTAAAATTATGGAGAAAGTTCCTCCTTTCCTGAGAAAAAAAGTAATTGAATTGCACGTATGCCACTAAATTAAAAATCAAACTCTATATACAGAATATTTTATCGAAATATTTATTTCGTTTTATTAAATTTATTTGTGTAAACTAATTTAAAGATAGTTTGCATTTAAAAAGTTATTGATTGTAATTCTTTAAATAATAAATTACTAAAATAATAGATAATTAAAAAAAAGTTTTAATCTAATAACATGATACTCAAGTTTATTTCTTTAAATTTTAATGAAAATTCAAAATTATGAATCTGTTTTAAAAAAAACGTTTATGAAAAAAAATATGTGGCCACATTCCATTCTTGTTATTGGAACATATTTGTGAGTCTGTGTGATTCGCTTTACACTATCTCTTTCTGGCAAAAAGAACTCCAAGAATGAAAATGACAGCGACTAAAGAACATTTATTTCTTATTCAGGAACAGCCGAAGAAATTTTATTTGGTTCATAAAACGTGGGACTTTGGTTGATAAGCTCGAGATATCTCTATTTCTATCTTCTGATATTTTAGAAAGAGAATCTTCCAAAAGTTAGTCTAGATTTATCAAAGAATATAGTGATAAATGGAAGTTGAAGTGAATAATTTTTCAGTTGTTTGATGTAAAATGTTTCATTTGATAACTTAAAAATATATTTGGTAGTTGATTTATTCTTTAATTTACTAAAATATTTGTCAAAAAATGAAATACACAAAAGGAATAAATACACATTGATTGTGATTGCATGTACACGAGTAGTTGTTATTGATATTGTTGATAGTTAAAAAAAGTTGATTATATAATCTTTCATAATTATTATTAGTGCTCTGAATATTGTACTTTTACAGTTTTAAGACGCCATGCATAATACCTCTTTGTTTTATATTTAATGTTGTAGAGTAATTTATATAAAGATTCAATCAATTGAGCTAGTGCAAAGCCTCACTTTATTTTGACTTTAATATTTTTTTTAAATACATTTTGGTTATCATATTCTTATGGAATTATATTACAAGTTTGTTATTACATTTTATGTTTACCATCGTTACTATATTAAAATGTTTATACCACTGTTTATAAAATTATTTGCATAATTTCTTATATAATATTTAATTATGCTATCGAAAATAAACATTTAGTAACTTATTCTAAGAGCCAAGTATTATGAATGCTACTATCACGATACATAACACCAAAAAAGTAACAATTTATAAAACTTGTGTGATAAATTTCTTATTAATAATTTAAATTTTATTGAAAATATGAACTGTTAAATCAATGTTTTCCTAAAAAGCATAAAGCATGTCTTCATGAACCTTTCACGTCAAGGAAATTACTTTTTACTTAAAATAGGAGAAAATTGACAATATTTTGAAATTGCTATGTATCTATTATAGCCATCTTGATGCGGTCCTGATGGTCCATGATTATCTGTATGTTCTTGATGGTCTCATTATGGTTAACGATCCCTCGATGAAGGTTAGCGTAATCTTCAACAATCTTGCAACAATTTATTGAATTCTGAATTAGATAATCCAACAGTTTAAGGAATCATCTTTTTTTTTAAAGTAATTTCTCAATCATAGAAAAGGAAAGAATCGTATCTTGCTTGAACGAAATATTATACAGATTTATATACTGTATCTCATAACATTTAAAATACAAAATGAATGAAAATCATAAATAGTTGTTAGGATATTTAGTAGCTATGATATTTTATTGAGGAAAATAAACGGAAATTTCTTGAATTACGGTAATAATTTGAAGAACCAAATGATAGCCAATTACGTTCCATATACAGTATCTAAGGAATCGATCTTGCTAATGTGAAAAAGATTAAATTGATGTTCAAGTGGACCATCAAGAATAAAAAAAGAAATTCAAAAGAGGATTTATTTAACATTATATTTATAAAAATTAAATGAATTTTTTTTAGAAAATTGTGTACATACTGTATTGATTGTCAATAAGAATGATTTCTTAGAATTATCTCATTACTGAAAATTTTCAGGAAATATGTCTTAGTCACAACTTTAAATTTATTGACTTATTTATAAACTTATTACCTAGTGAAATGGAATAAAATGCTTTATCACCATATTCATCTCGACTTAATAACTTAACGTTAATATATTTTTATACCTTACTAACGAAACTTGTTCCGTTTCTATAATATATATACTTGTTCGTATAAAGATGTTGTAATACATGACATTTTTTATTATATATAGACACGTAGTTATAGATGATTAAACTGTCATCATCGTATAACTTATATCACATTTAACATTTTCTAGGAAATTGGTGTAATAAGCTTCAAATTATCTGAAGCAAATAATACAACGTGGAAACAAAATATTCCCAAAGAAAAAGAGAAATTGGTGATTTTTGCGATAGTACAATCATTACATAGAACAAAATGTAACAATATCACTTTTCTCTTCACAATATCACAGAAAACTTTGCTTAGATTATGTTGATTTTTTAAATTGTTTCTATCAATGTGTTTTATAAAAATGGAAGACATTTTTAGGTCATATTAAAAAATTGTAAAAAAAAATACTATCTTAAAGTATGATTTTTGTAGAATTCAAGACAACTTATTTAAATCAATTGCTCTTAAAGCAGATAAATATGTAATCGATTATGAGAATATTTACTATTTTATTAAGTACGTTTTAATTAAACATTTCCACAATAATAACAATATGACAAATGAAGGCTAAATTTTTGGAATCGTCTTTTTTTCATAATAGCATATGGTTTCTTCGATTTAATAATTTTTTAAACAAAAGGTCTTTTTTTTTTGCTCATTGGTATGATTATGGTTCTTATTTAGCTCTCAATGATTTGAAATAGTTTACTTTAAGGAAACATTTTATTTAAACATAAAATATCTTATAAAATTTCAGGAAATTTTTTAAACTTTTGTTTCAAATAAGGTAGAAAAGAAGATTATGATTGCAGTTTCATACACATACAAAGTTACAAATAATGCTCGAAAATACATCATTGTCCGTAATTTACAAAAAATGATCAAATCTTTTTTTGCAATTCTCTTAGAATATTATTGACTTACAATGTTGTAATTAGAAACATTCATAAGCTGATTTCAAAACTATTTATAAATACAAAGATAACTATAAGCTCTGTAATTAGAAGTACTTAAAACCTAATAAATATGGCTTCTATGACAAAACATGCAAACCCATAAACAGTAATAATTGGTTCTACAGAATTCTTATTGTAATTGTGGTATTATTAAGTAAATGTTATTATTAATATTATTAAGTAATTGTTAATATTTATTAATATTAATATTATAAATAATTAATATTATTGTAATTAGTAATATTATTAAGTAATGTATTCATACGGTTTAAAAACGGTTTAAACATCAATTAAAATATTTTTTAATTGATGTTTAAACCGTTCTTACCGATTTATACATACATATATATATGAAGAATAATACCCATTTAAAATATCGTGATAATTATACTAAGATCTTCTAAAATTTTGTCATATATTTGAGAACGTATTAAAAATAAATTCAAAATATCCATTATATTAAATTTCATGAAAATTTTTTACTAATGATAAAATATTTCCAGTAATTCTTTATATGTTTTGACTGGAAAAGTGATTTATTATATAACTTGAATATGACTTCTTTAATTAAGCTTAACAATCCTAAAATTAAAATTTAGAATCTAGATAAAACATTTATGATGTTATGGGAATTACATATAGAAGGATTTAAAACAACTGTTTCATTTAGTTTAACAAAAATGCTTAATTTTTACGAAATAGTTTTAAAAGCAAAGTACAATCTGTATGAAATTCTTACAAGTGGAATCACCTCTGGCACTTTACTGAAATTGAAACAAACCATTTTTTCTTTCTTACTAGATAAAGAGATTCATTAAATGTTTCCCTAGCCACAAATTAAGGTCGAAAATCTCTCAAGTTGAAGAGCTCGGGTACTCAGTGGTACTTGGATATTTGATTATGTTTGCAGTGAGCGAAAACTCGATGTTCTTATAGGGGTAAAAATCCGCTTTATACAGAAGAAATGCTGTAGACATGTCCAAAAGTAAATCTAATAGACTGAAAAGAGAGTGGGTTATTTCCAGAGCAATTCTTGCTTCTGGTGAATATCAAATTTAGTTTCGTTCTCGTAAAAGATACAGAATATCTACCTAACAATGCTGATGATTTTATTTTCCTATTTATAAAGTTAATTCGAAAACTTAAAATTTTGAAAATTTATTCTTTGAAATAGAAATGCAGAATTATTTATCTTTATTTTATATTTTTTCCTGCTCAGAAGAATATTTATTGTTAACAAAATATTCCTCTATTTTTATATTTTGCTTGTAGTTTATTTTACTGGAAAAAAATAGATATATATGCATTCTAACTTAAATTTACATTAAAATGTAATTATCAAACGACATAATATTAATAATAAATATTAATTATTTTATAAACTTGTATATATGTTTTAATTAAAATAATATCATACTTGTCAAAAGAATTAAAATCGCAAATTTTAGTGGGTTTTTTTCAATAAATATGTTATTTATTATTAGTTCTTAACATATAATTTGTTTTTACAAAATCCTATTATATATGTTTATAATTGGATTTAGTAAAAAGAAAATTTTGTTTAAATAGTTTTATTATCTTTCAATTTTGTTGTAAATAAATACTAAAAATACTCTAATTCACAAAGGAATCTAGTGCGTACTTTATTTATCTAATATATTATTATAAAAAAAAAATTTAGCATTCATAAATTCAGATAAAATACTAATAAATTTATATTTTAGATTTCAAACTATTCAAAATTATTTATTTGTAAAATAAAAGAAAGGATTGTGCTCTTATGAGCATACACTACTAATTAACGACATTTCCCAAATTAACTAAACCTTTAATTTCTAAGTTTTAAAGAGATGTCCATTTTTCATTGAAACTAAAAATTTATATTAGCTAGTAATCAGTGAAGAAATATGTAAATGTATAAAAACCAAGTTGAATATTTTAAATTGTTAATCACCATTAGCAAAAATATATTGGCTCTGTCTGATAAAAGATATTTTATAAATATTATCCATATAAAAGATATATAAATTTTACCGTTAAAATATTAATTATAATTTTTGATAATATCATCAATTAATTTATACTATTATTATTACACTATTCATATCAAACTTTTTTAATAATTAAAATTAATATTATTTTAAAGTAGCTAAAGAATATTCAATTATAATTCCCATAACTTTTATATAAAATTCTAATATAATATTCAATAAAATAGTTTTTTATTATTTCACAAGAACGGTACAAATGCATTATAAATACATTTTACACATTATAAATAAAAGTAGCTAAGTTTAAAACTGAACAATAAAAATCTCTTATATTGATTTTGATGAATGAAATAAAATTGATTTAATGGACCAAAATATATATGCATTTTATTTAATATTCTAGTAATAAATGTATGTTTCCTAAGTTTTTATGTATGTATAAGTAATTACGAAAACAATCTTGTCTAAAATAAATTTTTAAAGTATATTTTCTTTTTAATTTATAGATAATACTGTAACAATTTCCCATTGTATGTATTTCTCATTAATGTTGATAAAGTTTACATTTTGAAAGCATTTATTTTGTATATTTTCAAATAAAATTTATGCTGTAATAGTTCAATAATCTGTTCATTCAATAAATATGTTACCATAGAGAATTTTGTGAAATTTCTCCATTTCATAAATTTAAACTATTAAACTTCAATGCCTAGTGAATAAATTGAATTTAAAATAATTTGTTGATAACAATTCCTTGTTAAATTACGTAATCTTCAAATTAGAAAGGAGTATTCTGTAACAATATTTCACAACTTTAAAAGGGATTTGTAAGTATTAGCTTCCTTGTTAGCATTTCCAATTGGAGATACCTTCAAATTCTCTACTGTTTGCTTAAGAAATTTTCTCCTATTAAGTCTGTCAGGATTATTATGGCTGTAATACAACAATTAAACCTGTTATTTAATTAAATCATGATAAGTTTCTAAACTATTCAAAATATTTTTACACATTTTAACTAGAAACTATCCATTTCATTACTGAGCATATATATTTATTTCAACAAATTATTTATTTATAAATTTTTATAAGTAAATTCTTATAAAACTTTTTACACAGCTTTAAAATACATTTTCGAATTTTTTAAGCGTTAACTGTTTGTTTTTCAATATTTCTTTCATTGTTTCACGCATAAAATTTATAATATTTATTCAACTGAAATTTGATAGTAATGTCAAGGCATCAAAGTGACTTACGTTAC
>JAPDSC010100855.1:34639-48852 GCA_026290005.1 Latrodectus geometricus | reverse complement strand
AATATGCAAAAAAGCTCCAAAGAAGATTTTGTGCGACATTTGAAAAATGAAATGCAACTCTTCAAAGCTGTTTTATTCATTTCTTCAATTTTATTTAATTGAAAAAAAAATAATAAGTAGACACTTTTTACTTTCATTTCTTGATTTCTAAAAGCAGTTTCATTCAAAATCAGCATATTCTTCTAAAAGTATTTTTTAGGAATATTTTTTGTTTATACGAAAATTGTTCTATATATTTTTGAGATCAAGATATGCTAAAATACAGCATTAAATTCATACATTCCAATACAATATTTATTCTTTTGTATAAATTCTTAGTATTTGATAACTCTTTCATCTTTAACAAATTTCATAAATATGTATATTCTAGCTAAGTAATACTTCATGAATGGCAATTTGTGAAAAATTTGACATCTCGAACTTGAGTTTATTATTAATCGAACATTACTTGGGAAGAAATTGATAATTCCTATAATAAATTCTATTTTTGAAAATGTATTCACATACAATTTGATTTTTTTTTTCGAATTATATGCAGAATTTCTTTTTAATTGAAGCTAAAATTTCGACTCATTTGCTACATAAATGTAGCAAATGAGTCGTATGTCTTTTTTGTGGTAGATCATAAATGATCTACAACAAAAAAGACACTAAAATATATAGATATACAAAAAGTTGTGCATGCATATTTATATTTCAAAGTAAAACCTATGTGGTATTCCAAACTAGACATCGTTACTTTTGGCCTATTTGGGCTTTAACTTCAAGTTTCCTTTTTTCCATGTCATTCTAAATCCATGCGGTATATTGTTTTAAGAATAATGAAATTCTTTCAACTCTTAAGTAAAATTAATTCTCTTGAAATCTCGCAAGTGGAAAAAGTATTCCATATACTCGTATATATATAATGATATTACAACATAACAAAAATTATCAAATTTTTAAACAGAAGTGATTGGTTTGATTTGGTTGTTACACATAACAGTTACTTTTTGCGTTCGACCAGAGTTGACAAGTTAAAAGAGGATTCCAAAGCACTACATATATTTTCCTCCATGGTGAGAATCGAATCTAAGATTCACTGAACTGAAAAGCGTTAACTAGATACGAGCTCGTCGTCCAAGTACCCAAAGAATTAGTAGAATTTATTGAATTGGTTAACTCAATTTGAGTTAGTTTCAGTCCCGATGGGAATCGATAAATGGCTAAGTATATTAATAAAGGATTATACTAAATAGAGATTAAATATATAAATAAATGATATACTTAATTTTAAAAGCAATACCCATATGATGAATGGAAGCAATGGAATAGATAATCGATCATTAGTTTCTCATTCATGTATGGGAAAGACAAAAAAAAATTCCCAAAATTAAACAAAAAATTGTAAAACATGAAAGTTAAAACGAAAACACATAAATCGTAATATACAAAACGCACATTGCATTAAGTTCCGATAAATTTGGATAATACAACCTAATGGCGATGGAATTGGGCAGATGGGGGCGTTTGAGGTCATTTTTCCGCTAATTCACCCACCAAACCATGCTATCAGATGGAATCGAGTAAGGGCTATCATAAATTCAAGAGACGGCCCTTTGTTGTCACATGATGCCGGCTTATTTTGGGTCCCCCAGCATCTCGAAAGCAGAAGAACAGAGGGTGAGCCTCCCACGCCGAGAAACCACTTTCCCGAGCAAATATTGGATTAGGCTAACAGAAAGATGAAGTTTTACTTTCCTAAGTAGTTCCTGCGGAAGACAACCGGGCACATCGAAATGAGACTTTTTTCTGTCCTTTTTGTCAAGGATTACTGCACTGTTATACACAAAAGGCTGAACATAAAACCATCTTTAAAAGACCCTTTTTAATTAAGGTTGTGCTCTTATAAAAAATAAAACAATCAGAAAACAAAACGAAACAATGACATCTTGGAATGAAGGAAACTTCGATTATAAATTTAATTATAATCATGGAATTTAAAAAAATCACATTTTAAATACGACATAGAATTAAAAAAATATGAGACCAAAGCAATCTAATTAGAATAACTTCCCGATGACAATTTACTTTTAAAAAAATCTTTTCTCCTCGACTATATAAAAAATAACGAACGGAAAAAATAATTTACTTTATTAAAATAGTTGACATCAGGCAATTCATAACTTAACAGATAAAAAAACTATTGCAAGACATTTTTTAATGTCTTTTGAACGAACTATTATAGGCAGTGTATTCAAATGTCGCTAAGGAGAAAATATCAACAACCCTGGTGGACCAGCATACTGAAAACACTACATAAGTATAACTCAAATTATCATCTAAAATATAAACAATGACCCGAATCCAAACCTAAGACATCCTTCTTCGAAGAGCAACTGTGATGTTCGTCGTATTTCACTCTTTCATTAGCTCTATGCATACCAATAAATGTTCCTTTAATATTTAATTTCTGAATACGCATTTATCTGTGCATTCACGACACACAAATCAGAACTAAACAGAAGATATACATGAAGCATTATGAGTAAATTGAACATAACTTTAAAAATTAATCTAATCGGAGTTCAACAGTGGTAACGTTTCTTCATTGCTTGCTGTTCGCCTTATCTTCAATGCAAAACGCGTATGGAAATGATTAGCATGAAGTCACTCGGGCATATAATAACAAGTTTTAAAATATAAGCTAATGGATCTCCAGGAAGCTGAAGGTTGCAGTAAAGTACCAGGACATCTGCCGAATGTCCTGGTACTGCGTAAAGAAGCTATTTATTACAATATATCGGTAACATACGCAGTTGCTTACAATGCACAATAATTCTTATGTCAAGTGCAGAAAAGAAAAGTATGTTTGCTATCAATTTTCTGACATGGAAACTGACAACGACAAAACAAGCATTTGCAAAACACCAACAATGCGAATAATATCCCTAATGTCACGGGCTGGTTGTTAGGGTTGTCGCTCAGTGTTTACGTATGAAGACTAACTGCACAGAAATGTGCTGTTTAAAAGTGAATTCCCAACTAATACAAACATTTACAGCAGAGAAAGGGATTGGATTCATGAATTATTAAACTGGTGACCACAAAGCTAATAATTCAGCAACCCATTCGGCCCTAATGTCAAGGGAATTTTGTTCTCCGATTACTTTTATTGGAATTTTCTGACAAAAATCATAAAGATAAGAAAATATGGAAAAGAAGATACGATTCTAAATTCACGGTGACATGAAAGCTATGTTTTATGTAAGAAGAAATTATTTTAGATTTAAAAATTAGATTATTAATAGGTGCCCCATATTATTCATCGACAATAAGCGACATTTTTATTACAAAAATAAAATTCAAAAGTCGCATTTTTTAATATATTGCAATGATTTGTGGTCGTAAATGAATGCTACTCCAAGAAGAGTTGTCGAAGGGCAAAATTTTTATCAAACGAAAGGAAATTTTGATTGTTGTAAAATTGTAAATACCAATTTTTCAGAAAGTTATAAAATCTTTTATAAGTAATTAAAATCAGGACAGGAAAATCCTTTTTACATATTCATTGCTCTATTATTTTATACTAATTCCACACATATCGAAATTTTGGGCGTCAAACACACAGTTACATTAAATAGTACACACAAACTTGAGGTACATATTAAGCAATTAGAAATTAAAAAAAATTGAATGACCGAGTAAATATTTTCCTACAAGTTGAAAAACTACATTCACGGCTTTTTAAAGTTATAAAAGAAAAAACAATATTTTCAATTAACGATGAAAAAATTCAAATCAATTAAAAGAAAATTGTAGAAAGTAAAAGTTATTTTCTATGAAAAAGTTACTCTTTTCAGTTTTTTCAGTAACTCTACAATCCAAATTTATTTCAGTTAATGATTTCACTTCCAACTTTTCCTCGGAATTCCTTCCTACATGACTTTTATTTTATTCTGAGCACTTAATAAGGCGTGATAAATAATTTCATGAGAAGTGCGATTTCTTCTTCTACTGTTTCATCCTGCCAACTCCCACATAAACTAAATTGATTCATTACGCCTAAGCATCTTCGTACACAAACATGTAACATAAAACACTAATTCTCCCCATGCAAGATGAATTATAAATCAAAGGAAACGGAATAAGAGCACTCTTCTTTAAAGTAAAGGAAGAAATGCGTTTCCCTCTTCTCAAAGGGATATGCAACGGATTTTTTCACCTTTTCTCTTAGGACATGTTTTATTCACTGAGGCTGCCTCGTAAAATCCGAATTAACGCCGAATTTATAAGGCATCCTTTTATTTATAGAAGCTCTGAAAGCTTGAGAGCCAATGATGTGGAGAAGACGCCAAAAGTAGTCGCTAAATGGAATCACTGGTCTAATTTCGTGGGGAGGGGATAAAATTTGACTCCTCCCTTATTTACTGTCGAAGACAATAATCAGATTTCTCAGAGCTCCTATGCTTCCATTAGTAAAGAACTCTGGGAAAAAAGCGACTTTATAGTCAGATGTCATTACTTAACCAAATGAAAAAGCTGAAGATCGGAAATTCATACATTCGAATACTAGAGTAACAATTAAGTCATTGGATTAAATCAAAAGATGGCAAACTGTAAGTTAACAATTGCAGCGACATATCCTTGCCAACGTTACATGGGGTCATTTTCTAAAAAAATAAAAAGTTTTCTGGAAAACAATTTCAAATACCATTTTGGATGCCAAAAAGGAATTCAATTACATCAATAAATGTTGTCCCTGCTGTTGTCTGTCAGTCGTACTATAACGTACCACAGTGGAACAAATAGTGATTGCTAAAATGCAATATTTTTATCGGCAATATTTAACTAGAGTAGATGTGTACAGAACACCATTTAATAATCGAAAAAGTTAAAATTACCAATTCATTTGAAGTGCGCAAGAAATCTAACGATAAATATCATTATTTCCCTTATTTAAAATCTAAAGAAAAATTTTCTCAACCCCCAAAATAAACAGTAATTCAAAAACGAACAGCTCATGTTGATATAAAAAGCAATGTAAATGTTTTTTTAGTCTTAATTTCTTATGTCACTAACGTTGGAATAATTTAACTAGTCAACTTTAGTTAGAAATAAAAATAATTAGTTCTAAAAGTCAACAAAACTAATGCCATTTCACCATGATTATTTTTATTGATTATTTCCTAAAAAGTTAAGAATTAAGAAACATGTAATTTGTGTCTTAAAAATAGAAAAAATCACAAAAATAAAATAAAATACAGGAATAATACACTAAAATTAACTTCTGTAGAACACACACACAGTTTTGTGAAAATTAAATAATCGAAACAGTCATCTTAATGTTTAAACTATTGAAAACACAATTCCAAAGGTAAAATTACCAAATTTTCTCCAGTTTCGTTTCTGTTATACATCCATAAGGCTTCAAAATTGAATAATTTCATATTTGGAACAGAAACATGCCAATACCATAACAGATTGACGCGAAATTTGTTCTTTGCGTTTAAAGTTAGAAACAAATACGGAGTTCTATAGAAAATTGCAAACCGCTGAGATACACGATGTCTGTAAATATTAGTAAGCGATGCTTGATAAAACTTGGTTTCAAAAGCAATTCCTAACAATGTCCCTCGGATATCATTGATACACACGTAATACAAGCCTAAAACGATGGACCTCTTAAGCACTCTCCAGGTTTTCTTCTCCTGAAACTAGGTTGCCCCAGCAGGAGCTGGAGGGAAATGATTAATTAAATATGTTAATGAAAGGGAGACGGGACAATGAAAACTCATTAGAAGATGCCGAAGCATCTGGTGCGCAGCCCAGAGGAAGATTTTAATACATTCCGTAACCACAGGAGACGACGAAATCGCCTTTCATTCCGTATTAGGAAATAGGCAGCCGACCATGCCAAATCATGCAATCCAATATTACAATGCATATTTTTCCCAAACTTATCAAGCTCAACTTTGCAAATAAATTGCGCAAGACCTCTAAAGGAATGTGCATATATGCGTGTGCGTATCATTATTAGAAAAGATATATTCGAATGGTAGACAAAATTTGACATATATTTCAGAAATTAGAAATTTTAACTGGAATAAAATTAAAAAATTATATATTTTTAATTCACATATACACACATTTTGAATCCGACAAACCATTGCTTGAAAAATTTGCGAGGAAAATATTAACTGAAGAAATATTCTTTTCAAATATAAATACAATAATTTAATGACTAAGTGTGTGGGCATTTATGTTTTACTCGCAATCGACAAAATGAAATTGTTTACTTGCGACTAAACAGTAATTTACAATCGTAGTTTCATCACAGATTGTAAGCTTAACATTTCATCAAATACATTTTATACACTCAGAAATTATATAAGAAATCAGCAAAAATTATTTTTCTTTACAAAGACTTTGATTAATAATTTGTTAATTATTAACCAAAGTATTTGTAAAGAATGTGAGTGAAAAGATGTTCATAACCTGGGAGATTTAAAGAGCCATATTTGCACCAGTTAGAGATGTTTTGTGGAAACTATACAACTATGAAATTCGAAAAATATTTTAAGAGAAAGATATAATAAACCAATAACAGAACAATAAGAAACATATAAAATCAAAAAGAATCCAATGGTTGGGACGCATGGAGAGAATGAATGACAAATGATTTACAAAAAGTTTTTTAAAGGTCAGTGTCAATGTCAGAAAAACCAAGAAGACCCAAAATGGCTCGAAGAGTTTGAAAAGGATCTTAAGAACTTAAAAATAACAAATTGGAAAACTGAAACAAGGGACAGACTGCTTTGGAATCGAATTGTTAGGAAAGCCATCGTCCAACATGGACTGTAGGGCCGGGGAGTTAATTAGTTAATTCTCAAATATCCAATGTTGTCTTTCCCGACACCACTGAAACGAATTTTGGTCATTTTGATGGCAGAAAAAGGTGTTTTCTCACAGGCTCTTGACTATATTCTTATCCTTCGCCAATTACTTCCAGCTGAAGTCTGTTGGGAAGAGACTTTGTTGATATTTTAATCATTTGAAGAATAGTAGAGCCTCTTGGAAACCACTCAAACCACAGACATTTCTAGACAAGACACAGTATGTTCTAATTCCTTTCTTTTTGACAACTTTTGACGGGGTTGTTTTCTAATACTTAATGAGATTTAATGACTTCGAAATCGAGGCTAAGCGGTCACCAAGAGTTGAATATATATCGTTTTTCCCATTTCATTTTATACATCGAGAAATGTATTCGCATACTTTACTTATTCTGGCAATTAATCTCAAATGTCTTATTACTCTCAAAGGTTTCTCATTCAATGGCCAAGTTTGTTTATTAAACCTCGTATTAATGAATTGTATTTCATTTTATTAATAATTTTTTTTTATCAAAATTCACTTTTAATCACAATTTGCGAACTTATTTTACAAACGTGTAATAAAAATTAAAATTTCTACGGTAATGGAGATCTCCATTGTTTAAGTAAAAAATTTAAAACTAATGCTAACATCTTTTAGCTTCGATAACCAATCTTCATTAGCTTTACAAAATGCCTTAATAAAAGATAAAAAAAATAATAAAAACTTGTTTGATGCGAAGCACTTTTATATTTTCTTAATCTTGAATTGAAATTCCCATTTTTGTAACTTGTAAGGTAAATAAAAAAATAAATAAGCTATCCGTTCAAGCATAAATATCGTTTCAAAAATAAATAGATGAACGTTAAGTGCTAAAAGTTTAAAATTATTCAATCCATCTTCATCAAGGCCTTTTTTTTTTATTACTTAAATTTCATTTTGCTACTAATATTTCTTAATTAATGTTAATATGATATTTTACTTCAAAAATGCTTCTTCGAGAAATCGGGAAAATGCATGATATAATTAAGAAATTCTGTTTAAAATACGCTGTGAGATAAAAAAAAAAAAAAAAAAAATATTAGAATAGGATACACAAGAATGAAAACTTCAATTTTCTATATGCTAAAAAAAATTGCAAATTTAGAGATTTATGTAAAATAAAAAACATAATGATTTTTCTGATGTTGGAAATAAACAATAATATAAAATAATATTCAAAACTTTATTTAATTATACCTTTCATACTCTTAAATAATTAAACCTATCAATCACAGGAAGAAATAGTTTGTTAAGTTTAGCAAGACAGTGGAGCGATCACGTGACACGATTATCCATGGCATGAAAGGCCGTTCCAAAGTCAAAAGTAGAAAATGTATATTTCTTTTTTTTTTTTTTTTTTTTTCTCATTTTTAAAAATATAAAAATTTAACTATTTTAATGTGTTTTACACATTTAAATTCAAATTTTACATAAACACATTTAAAGTATTGTATTAATTATTTAAATGCTCACATTTAAAACATTGAATAAAAAAATTATAGAACTGAATAAATAAAATTATAGAAATTGTATAAAAAAAATTTATTAATAATTGTGAAATTGAAAATAACTTCCTAATGTTTTAAAAAGAAGCTTGTCATTAAATTTATATTAAAAGGATTTTGTTGTTTTATATAATCAAAATACTCATTAACACATTTTCATTACAAAGAAAATGACAGCATTAAACATAGATTTGATATTAATTAATAATCATCTAAAATAAACTTAAATAATTTAATTGATTTTTAAATACCTGAAATTCAAAATGTTTTTTATTTATTGTCACGATTGGATCTTGTTCAGAATAAACATAGAAATATAAGGTTGGGGAAAAAGTAATCCATTATTTTTTCGGTAGACGTTTGTAGTGATCGATATCTCGTGAGGTATCTATCAAACAATTTCAGATTTATGCTCGTTGAAAAGGTGACATTTGACACTAAAATATCCTCTTGCGGTTTTTTGTTTGATTCATTCAGTTACGAGTACAAGGTTTTAAAAATGGAAGACAACAAACAGAAAATTCGATACATTTTCGTTTTTCTCTTGTAACGGCGAAAAAGATAGCCGGGTGGCTAAAATTGTGAAAGGTGTTTATCGTCTTATATATGACTGTAACAACCAGTTACGTATAATTATTGTTTCGTCGATTCCGTTCGGGTATTTTTGATGTTAGAGATGCACCTCGCATGTGGATATAGCATCGTCGAAAATGTCTATAAAATATCAAAAATGATCGAAGTTAACCGCATGTCAGCAGTCGTAACGCGCAAGACCTAAAAATCTACATGAAAGCTGTTTTAAACCTTTTTACAAAGCGAATCCAAAAGAAGTTACATAAAGTTCACGTAAAAATAATGGATTTCTTTTTCCGCAAACTAATAATTATCTTTATGTGTATGAAATTGGAAAGTTAAATTTGTTTCTTAAATAAAAGTAAAAAAAAAATTCCATTAGTTTTAAGACATAATAAATATCTTGAATTTAGGGAAAATTTAAAGGGCTCCTAGAAATTATATTGTGAATTTACAATGTCATATTCAGGATATTGATTTTATTAAAAATATTGATGAATAATATTTGAATTCATGTTTTTTAAAAGGAATTTATTTCAGTTTTTAATTTAAATGTAGAATTTGATATTTTATATGTATATATTGCTAACTACAATAAAGTTGATACAGTAACATAGTTTTCAAAATTGGAAACAAGAGTGTTAACACTTCCAATTTTGAAACTAATTAAAAATAAAACTTTATATCATATTGAAATTAGAATATTTACATATTTGACTATTTGACATAGCCTGATTTTAATTTTTCTCCCCCTCCCCCCCATTCACTGGACTGGACTATTGACGCATAAATAATTTAAGCAATTAAGAAAATCTAGAACAAGATTTTTTCAGAAGGTCGTCAGATTTTTTTTTCCTACGTTCTTTCCAAAATGTAATTAATAAAAAAAAGTGTAAAATTGAATTAATCAAAAATCTCCGATGAGTCTGATTCCCACGGACAGACTAGCTGAAAAACATTTGCAACGACACCATAACCACTCATTTAATTTAACTACAAAGCAAGAAATAGTTTGCAAAGTGTTTATATTTTCATTACGTAAGAGAAGAACATCAAAATTTAACTAAATTTTGAAATTTTAAAGAGAAAGATAGCCTCAACATCAAAATTATGTCCTTGGAAACTCGTTCCAATCATTGTAAATGCTCGTTATTACGAACCTCTATAATTCATGTGAACACTCACTATTTTACGAACTAGCAGCTGGTGCTTAATAAAATCCCATAGACTCATGATAATTTTAATTCTCATAAATAGCTAAAATTAAAAAAAGAACTTATCTGTAAAATCATTCTCATACCCCTTTCATTTACGCATGCGCGTTTATTATTCAAAATGTTTCTTTTATTACTTTCCCCCTCATTAAATTGGGAAACTTCGATCAAAACTTTCATTGGAGGATCATAAATCCTTCGAATTGTGAATAACTAACCACATTGCTGAAGTATAAATCTTGGATGTTTTGCAGTAATTTTTCGTGTTGGACTTCTCCAGCTTAAACTTAAGAGGTCTTACAGCCCATGCGTCAATAATAATCAATAGCTTCGTGGTCTTTCAAGAAGTGATCATAGTTTGCAAATACCTTATAAAAATCGAGTTCCAGGGGAAATGTATTGTCAATCTACACTTGAAATGATGTTGCGGGAAAAACATAATCTAAGTTATTTTGCAATGCTGCTATTATTACCACCGTAATTGAAGAATACCACGCTTAAAGGAAGATGCGTTACTCCTTCATTGAACTTTGGCATAAAAATCCAGAGCTAACCCCTTTCATGACTTTTCAATGGGTGAACTCAGTTATAATTTGTACCAAAAAACTATATAATTAAATTATCGAGAACATATAAGAGAATGAAATAGAGATTAAGCAAGAAAATAGAATACGACCGTCTCCATAACAAGCAATCGAATAGCTTTTTCAGCAAAACGCGACAATGAAAAAAATTCGCCAATTATATATACATATATATATAAACGGACGTAATGTTTAAAATTTATTTTTGAAGCAAAAATATAATAGATTATTTTATCTGATTTTTCAACAATAAAATAAAAGAACTGTTGTTTAAATATGAACTTTGTTTTCCAAGAGTTAGACATAATTCGTACTAAACAATTTTTTTCTAATAGCATTTTATTCATAAAGAGGACAATTTCGTAACAAAAAATTAGTATTAATACTTATTTTTCCATTTTACGAATTTTAGATTTTAAACTATTTTGTAGGTCCTTTGCAAAAACTAGCGTCTACTGTATATAGAAACCAACGTTAATGTATATAACTCTTTATAATAATCCGTGGCAATCAGGACTTGATTACAGCAATTTTGAATCATAAAAATATCCAGATACTTTATAACATTATTAAGTGTATATTCCACACTAATATTGTTAATTTCTTTTCCCAAATTTTTAATCACATGATTGTTACCTAGAGTAAAAAAGTAACCAGGAAACCTTCTCCCTCAGAATCTATCCCTGATCATTAGGATTTTTGAGAAAATTCGAAACTAAAATAGAAATGTTCTACCGAGGATTTTTTAAGCAATCCAAAACAAATTACATAGAACTTTAAAACGAATAACGTTCTTTTTTAAGTTTGGCAGAGAGTGAAATTTTAATAAGAAATTTTTATAATAAAATAAGAATATTTTTTTTTCCCCTCCACTGAGAATCTGTCGGATTCATCATAGAGCTGGCTATTCTCCAGCAGTAGTTCAAAACTTATGAACTTCCGTTGCATTGTTGTTTGAAAATCTAACTGAAAATTCTTTGAAGAAAGTAGCTTTGTTGTGTTTTTATTTTAAGTAAGAGATTAAACTTAATAAAGTCTTATTCAAAGGTTTCCACTAAAATAAGTATATCAATCAAAATAGATTGAAAAAAATCATCCAGAATGAGCAATGCAACATAGACAGGCGCTAAATAAAAATTGGTTATAACCATAAAATGGAAGAAAATGGTTTTATATAATTTGTCGCCCTTACAAGATGCAATAAATTTTGTTCATTGAGTACGTTCTGTAGTTTTTATAATGCTTTATATAAAGTCTATATGCACACGTAAATGTGGAGATTCTATTTTAGCGAATCGGAAACATTCTGATGATGTCTTTATCAAAGACTGACATTGAAAAAGGTAACTAAAAATGAAGGTACTCCACCTGATAAATGAATGTCAAGTACCATTTGTAGTACCAGGTGTTGCAGTAAAAACAACTTACACAGATTAGGAAAAAATATTAAAATGTAATGTATTAGCTAAAAGCCAATTTTATTATTTGCAAGTGAAAATTAGCGAATAACTCAGAAGAAAGCCTAACGTAATTAAAATGATTTAATAATACAACACGGGGGAACACAAATTATCAAAAATAATTCTAATAATGCGAAAACTGTAAAATAAAAATATGCATTGCAGTTATAGCTTTCAAGATAATCAGCTAACTGAGCTACTTTATCAATCGCTCCACAATGTTTTCAGTATAAACACCCAAAATTGGAGAAGTGGTTCACATGGTGCAATCCGAATAAAATTAAAAAGAAAAGTGGTTAGACAGAAAAGATAATCATCGGATGCCATTAGAATTATAGAGCGCCAATAACTTCGTCAAGATATAAACGAAAAAAAAAGTCTAGTTATGCAAATAGATGGAGGGAAATTATCACCAAATATCAATACTAAGTCACGCAGATTAAATATTAATCTTTCCAGAATATTAATATATCAATTCTGTAAGACAGCTACCTGGAAGTTCTCATATCAAATTTAAATAGGTTCGCGACATTTTAAGATATTTTTAGGGTAAGCGACACTTTTATAATTTTTATACTATTTATTAATTTTATAAAAAAAAAATTAGAAAAAAGATTTAAATCTCAATTGATTTTTCTTATTTTTTATATTCAAAGGCAGTATTCAGTTTTCAAATTTAGAATGATGGAGGGAAAAATATCCTATTTGAATATTTATTTCATATCAACTAATATTTCATCATTTTCTATATACATTTGCTATATTATGAAAAGTTCGAAAAATAGAACTGTAGGAAATTCACATTTATATTGCTTTTTCTAATATATATGGAAATTCACACATTTCTAAAGTCAATAATATGCATATTTTTATCAACAGTTGCTTATGAATTTGCATTTTGATTTTCCAAGAAAAGTTTTTCTTACAAGTATATGAAATCACGAATTTTTCTGTTTTATTGTGTGTTAGATATAAATGCAAATAACTAAAAGCTAATAAAAAGAAAGTACTAAACATTCATTAAAATTGATAATTTCAATGAATAATAAATAAATTGAAATTGATAAATTGAAGATTTTACACTATTTCTGATAGTACAATCCTTTTTTTTTTTCAATTATTATTTATCTAATAGTTATAAATTCTTGCTTTATTAGTGTGAATTGATTTCATTTGACATTGTGTCTTGACATGACTCTTGACATTGTGTTTGTTATTAGTGTGAATTGATTTCTTTTGTTCAGAGAATTCTTGATTTCTCTGAACAAAGAAATCAGACAGAAAGATTACTTTCACAAAAATACTTTTTTTAAAGACATAAGTGTAGAGTTAATTTTGAAGACAAATTAGCTATTACCAAAACCATGGGACTAAAAGTTCCAGTATTCCAGTTCCAGTTAAAAAGAAATCCAGTATTTTCACGTGAACTTTATGTAACTTCTTTTGGATTCGCTTTGTAAAAAGGTTTAAAACAGCATTCATGTAGATTTTTAGGTCTTGTGCGAAGCTACGACTGCTGACATGCTGTCAAGTTTGATAATTTTTGATATTTTATAGACATTCTCGACGATGTTGTATCCATGCGAGGGGCATCTTTAGCATCCAAATACCCAAACGGAATCGACGAAACCAAAATTGTGCGTAACTGGTTGTTACAGTCATATATAGGACGATAAACACCTTTCACAATTTTAGCCACCTGGCTATCTTTTTCGCCGTTACAAGAGAAAAACGAAAATGTATCGAATTTTCTGTTTGTTGTCTTCCATTTTTGAAGCCTTGTACTCGTAACTGAATTAATCAAACAAAAAACTGCAAGATGATATTTCAGTGTCAAATGTCACCTTTCCAACGAGCATAAATCTGAAATTGTTTGATAGATACCTCACGAGATATTGATCACTACAGACGTCCACCGAAAAAATAATGGATTAGTTTTTCCCCAACCTAATATATATATATATATATATATATATATAT
>JAPDSC010100855.1:0-34539 GCA_026290005.1 Latrodectus geometricus | reverse complement strand
GGGAAAAAGTTTTAGATAATTCCATTATTTTGTCGAGGTTTCATTTAAAATGAATTATCTCCTTTCTTATGGTTAAGATATAATATATAGTTACGTATGGACAATTTCAATAAACGTGCACATGGGTTTGATTTGTTTGCCGATCTGGATCATTAAACACACTAAAGATAATTCGATCATTCGCTTAAAATGGATTTCGAACCATTACAAAAACATTTACGGCCAGAATAAATAGTTGAGTTAAAGGCTCTTCAACACTAACCATTCAACTGTCATTTAGCTAATTCTAATACCAGTGGCTGTATCTATCTTCAAAGGATCAATTGATACTGTCAGAATTTTTATCGATAGATATCTGCAAAAGACTACTTATAATTTGGGAGATATTTTCATTTGTTGAAAATGAAATAGTTTAACTGAGCGTTTTAAAAGTATTAAGGCTGGTCACGAATAAAAACCAAAACTCAAAAGTATCCTTAAAAAAAATTTAATGACCAACTATAAACCATTATTTAAAACAAAATCATCATGAGAGATCCAAATAATTTCGGTCAGACACAATGACGTATACGATAGGGAAAAAAATTGAATCCACGAAACTCTTCAACGAGCAAAACAAATAAATTCTCAATTAATTCCCCAGAACCTGAAACAAACAATAATGGAAAAGCTCATTTTTCATTTTAATTAATCATCCTTTCAAGTTCTTGAAAATAGTTTAATTTGGCACTTAGAAGATTGTTGGATAATTTATGGAAGCAAATCGATACTGGCTGCGAACTAAATAATGTAAATAAAACTGAAATAAATGATAGCTGGACATTGGGACCAATAAAAGCTGGAAGTCACGAATCATTAATTCCTTATCACGCAACAAACAGGCATCTTTTATTTGGAACACTTTTTTTTAAGGTCTTTGAGCCAATAACAAACACAGAACAACGATGGATGTACTTTTACTGTGGAGAACGTCAATGTGCTCATTTCGAGGGCCGATGGCAACAACGGGAATTAATTTTATTTTGTCACATTTTAAATGAGGAAGCGGTTAAAAATCTGAAAGAATTCATTTTTACGAAACATATTGATTACCATAATCACTCATTCCGAAATGAGTTAAGCTTATTGAATCATTTTCGATTACTGAATGGAAGAATGTTTGCATGTAATATATGTGTGGATGAATGGTTATATGTAAATCTTTTTGTAAGGCTTGTATGTAAAAGATAATCGAGAATTGTTATTGATAGAACCTAGTTTCAAGGTAATTTGTTTTTCGTGATGGTACAATCAACTTAAATGGAAAATGTAGAATGCATTTCCAATTGATTTAACTGTCTCTCGATTAGCCAGTGGGCTAAAAATGTTAAAAAAAAAAAAAAAAAAAAAAAAAAAAAAAAAAAATTTCTATATTTCAAGATTGATAGTACCCGTTTCATATTGTTAATAAATATGTTGTTGATGAACTGATATCATTACAAATATAATTAATAAGCATCAGCTGCTGATAAACTAAGTGCTTACACTCCACACAGTCAAAATTTAAAAATTAAAGCTGCTATAATTTTTTGTTTTTATGATATACCGGAAAGTTCTGACCATTTACACAATCAAAAACAAATAATTGTTCTTACTTTGAATAAACTATATTAAACAATGTAATTGTCATCCTTATTTGACATCTTGTCAACGTAATGGCCATTGGTTTGGCTCATTTTTAAAAAAATTCTTACCTTATCCCGAAAGGCAAAATATTGATTAAAACTAGTAATAATATTCTTTATTTATTGAAGTTTTAGTCATGCAAACAATTTTGTTAAGATAAAAAAATAATAATCAGAGAGTGCTAAGTACGGATATATATATATATATATATATAAATCGGTCATGGAAAGTCCCACTACATTCTCTTATTTAGGCTTAATAACGGTTCAGAGATGGAGGTGAAAGATTTTCTTGTTCACAATAAGACTTTTTTCCTTATCTGGTAGGTTTCACAGGTTTTCCATTTTCTTTTCCAGTAATTAATTGAGCCAAGAAGGGTCTGCACTGTGCATATGACTCAATCAATCAAATTCTTCCCACTTAACTCATATAGCACCTATCTCGAATATGTTTACACTAATTCTATTTTTAGATACAGTCCAAAATGCTTTGTTGAGCTAAATCAGGTTTTTCAAAAATCTAACGTTAAAAAAAGATTTTGTTCAAATGTCTAATTAAAGGGTATTTTCGTCGATCAAAGATGGTCGTTTAGTGGACGGCTTATCAGAGAGCTTAAAATCCTTTTTGATATTTTCAAATCATCCACTACATGTTCTACGAAAAAACTGTGTACCTTTACCAAACATTCAATAAATTACTACACGCTCCTTTTGCATTCCTCTCATAGTTTTATGGCGCAAGGTCCAAAAAGGACAAACTGCCCTCTCATAGTGGCATTAGGTTGTTTATCAGTAGTCAAGGATAAATAATGCGCTTAACTTAAAACTATTAAGAACCATTTTCACTTAAGTTTATTCGTTCGGTCAGAACGTTTACATTCACTGATACAAAAAAGAGTCAAATGTGCGTCAAATGAATAGCGTATATTTGTTGACAATCATTTTTAACTAGAACGGACAATACTTTCCCGTGGACTTAATACATTTAATAATGAAATAAAAAAGACGATTTTTTTCAATTTTTTAAAAGAGAGAAGCAGGTAAGAGAAACTTAAAATACCATGTGTGTTACCATTCGAGTAAGTTTCTCTTTTAGTCTTATTTTAAACTAGGAAATCCAATCATAAAAAATAGGTTTAAACTTCTTCAGGGGTCGGAGTACAGAATTTTTTTTTTCAGGACACTATTTTCAAGAAATATCAGGACATTTTTCAGGACATATTTCAATAATTAAAGAAAACCAATGTTACTTTTAGTAAAGTTCGCAACGTTCTATTTTGAATTGGTAATCCGATAATGGTAAATCAGAGTGCATAGGTTCGGGTGAAATAATTGCGAAGAAAATTACAGATGCTAATTTTAATTTATTTTTCTAGAGCATCACAACACAAAACAAGCATTTGAAATCTATCACATGGCTTGAGAAGCCGATAGATATATTTTTGAGACTGGCGTCTCTTACACACATAATTAACTAATGAAGCTAGCTAAAGTAGCCCAAACAATTAACTATTCGTAAATAATGAGACTGGTGCCTCCAATAATATATCCCTTATATAAGATGGCTTAAGAAGCCTAAACAAATAGATTATTATGAGACTGACGTCTCCAAATCATAACGATCCCCGATGGCTTAGGATACCCAAAACAGAAGTTGCAAGTTCCAGAGACATGTATACTCTGTTTCATACCCCTCTCTGTAATCATTCCGCTAACCTTTTCTTTTGGTCTCGAAGAGGAGGGGAGGAAGGTGTGGCCGGATGTTGTGTCTAAGTGCTTTCGATTCTCACACTTTTACATATTAATTTCTGTTTTATGCATAAAACACATTTTAGAAAGGAATAAACTATTTAATAAATTCTGAGTTTTTTAATTTTTAATACAACAATATGAAAAATAATACAGAAATTTAAACTTATTATACTGAACATTTTCTGAAAATTAATAAGTTACATGATAAATGCTTTAAATTAACAGTTAATTTATGTATAATTGAATAATGTTCATTTTGAACTGGATGCATTAGCATTTAATTCCAATAACTTAATACTGCACTTTTTTAATTTATCATTCCCAGATGCAATCTCTGCATTAGCAACAGACAGCATCATTTGTCCAACTTTCACATTACTCATATTATCATCACTGATAGCACATGCTATTTTTTTAGTTGCATCATCCAAAAGTTTTTGAGCTACACACTGATTATCAAGCAAATTTTTCTTTTCTTCCTCAAGTTCATTAATTTTTTCTAATAGGTGCGATTGTTTCAACTTTTTTTCACTAGTAGCTTCTACATCTTCCTCGTCCTTTCTTTTCTTCTCTAATTCTGTTACATCTTTTCATTTTTCCATATATGATGCATATTCTGCATGAGATTTCTGAATATAATGCATCATTTCTTTGGTATAGGGAATGGAGGAAACAGAATTGCCATGCATTCGAATAACATCATGACAAATCCGTAAACTTTGAACGGTTAATTCCGATAAAGAAGCTCTCTCCTTTGTCACAACATAATTGTTAGTTGAAAACCCTCTTTCTGGTTGGGAATTTACATTCAATAACGACAAACATGCTTTAACCACTCTAGAAAGAGTAGGATATTTTATATAACCACCAGCATCTTTTATATTGAAAACAGCATTCCAATATTTACAGATATTTTGATCATTATCATAATCATTCACAATCAAAGTCACATCTTCACACATGTAAAGAATCCACTCTTCATTCATCTTATCAAAATCTGAAGAAGTTTTATTCACATGAGGAATATGTTTAATTAATCTGCTACATGAACTCCTAGACTCTTCCTTTTTTCTATTATAAGGAGACAAACACTGGAGATTTTTGAGTAAAGGATTTGTTATAGGAAGTTTTTGAAGCAAATGCTTTGAAGTTGCTATGTAGCAGCTTCTAATACTTTGTAGAAATGTTGTTTTATCAGTAAGTTCTTCCAGCATTACTTTTGCACCATGACCTACTTCAATCTTGTTTAAATTTAACTAATTTTTTCCTGAATCAACATTAATTTGTAGCAACTTTACTCCATTTTTTTCACAGATTTCTTCTGGGTTTAAAAATTTAAACATAATACTGCGAACAAGTTCATTTAACTTACTGTACATCACATGTACTAAAGGTTCGACTTTTTGCATTAGAAGTAAATAAGGTTCAAAAGTTTTACAAAAAAAATGAAACAAAATGCAGATATGCCAGAGTCTTAGGGTCTTTCAAATGTTTTATAATCCGAAGATATCTATCAGAAAGAGGAGATTTCGACTCTTTAGGTATTTTAACAATGAAATATTCCTTTAGAACATCATATTGCTCAACAATTCTCTCACAAACTGAGCCCAAAGTTAACCAACGGCTCTCAACATGACGAAGGAAACTATGTCTAGCTAAAGTTTCTTGCAGTATTTCTAACTGTAAGGAATGCTAATCTTCCCTTCTTGCAGGAGATAGCTTGAAAAATTGATGAATATCTATAGCAAATCCATCAATATTACAAACAATTTTATCAATACCCTTACGCAGTGCTCCATGGATTATGTGTAAGCAACATGTACCCAAATCAATTAGTACTGGTAAACTTTGCTTACTCAGTTCACTATTTATTTGCTTTAAAACAGCTAAATTAACTCTTGGTCCATCCATTGACAACTGCATTAATTTTTCTAAATTCAAACCATTATTTTGAATAAAACTTAATAAAATTTTTACAATTTTATTGGCTTCAGCATGCCCTAAAAATGTGATTCGAGGTAACAAATGACATTTTTACCTTGTTTATCAGACCAATATGAGATGTAAATATCCAACTGTTTCTTTATTTGTTTTGTAGTAGTTTCATCGAAAAGTAAAACAAAATATGAAGTGCCGATTAATCGAAACAAAAGAGTTTTGAAATACGGACCTAATTCAAAATTAATCATATACCTTACTTTTTTGTCAGATAATTTGAGATTTTTTGCTATGGAGGAATCATCAAAAATTTCTACGTAAATGTTAGCTAAATCATTCAAAGATGAAAAATAATAATTATTTTTTATTGCCACTAAAACTAAAATGGTTTCAGCTTTAATGGTTTTCTCTGATGTCGTTTTGGGGAGCCATGATTTGTTATTCACTACTACAGTCGATGTCGAGGATTCAGATGAAGTTGATGACTTGATAGTAAATAGTATTTGATTCTTGTAACAGTTCACAGCTTTTTTGTGTTTTAATCCATCTGCATGCGCAAGCACTTGTCTAAAACCCATATTTGAAACACTGAATCTGCTTTTGCATACGAAGCACTCAACAGAATGAACATCGTCAACACTTCGGCACGATATCTTGATTAGGCTTTTATTCCCATCTTCCAGTTCCAACCATTTGTCGGAAAATTTCGTTATCCTTGGCATTTTTAAAAAAAAATTGTTTTCAGAAAAGAAAATTCTGAGCTTGCTAATAAAAATTTTTCAAAACACTCATCAAAATCTTTCAAAATAGCGCGATAAGCATTTCAAGCATGTGCATAAACGTAGGCCAATAATTCTCACAATTTCGATATCATTGTAAATAGTTGTGCACTACTAAAATCAGAATCTTTGTCTGTAAAGGCACAAAATAGAATTTAATGGTAAACCCAAACCTAAATTTTTTTGACTTCAGACATGCGTGAGCAATGGCTGAAAACGAGGCGGAGACGAATGTATGGCAACCCTATTTCCGGTTTGAAAGAGAACAAAAAAGGGGGAAATTTTTTTCTTTCTTTTTGCATAGAAAGCAGTTGAAAGAAAAAATATATTCCACTGAAAGAAAAATTTACAACTGAAAAATATAAAATTATTAATTGAAATTAAACTTTCAAAGGAATGTAATAAAAAATTAAGGAATTCCAGGATTTATTTTGAAAAATAAGGACATTTCAGGACGTTTTTTAAAAAATCAGGAATTTCAGGAATATCAGGACAACTCCGAGCCCTGCTTCTTTATTCGCACTACAGGCCAGAGTAAGCTGCACAATATCCCTCAAGATAGCTCTGTTCATTTTCCAGGCCTTAAAGATTTTAGATTAGGAGGCCTTAAAGATTTTAAAGTCATGCATGACATCATCAAGTCAAATTTTCCTTGGCCTATAGCACATGGGCTTCCAACTCAAGATCTTAACCACTCGGTTATCATTATATCTCAATGGGCATACGCCATAAAACTCTGTGCTTTGATAACTATTTTACTACATTTTTATGATTAATATGAGCTCGAATGAATATATATGAATAGAAATAATCATAATTCTAATTCTCAAGCAATTATTATTTAACTGAAAAAAAAATTTTTACCAAAAAAAATTTTCTAAGTCTATTCTATTAAAAAATTATTAAGTTATTTATATCTTTCGGTATCAAAATACAAGTCTTGCAACCGTATATCACTATGGAACGAATAATCGTTTTGAACGCTTTTAATTTAATGGATTTCGGTATCAATTTATTTTTCAATAAATTCTGATATGAATTTAAAATAATCAATTATCAAATAATCGTAACAACAAATGCTGACAGATTTAGTTGTCTCTATGTATCTCGTTCATTAAGTAGAAGTCTATATGTGTCTGCTATTTCTATAATTTTTTTTTAATTAATGCTTCTCTGTTTCTACTCATCATTACTACGTCATTAGGAAACATCAACAAATCCGAATTTCTTTAGTAGAAATAAGGCCTCCGAGATTCAATTTTCTAATAACGAATTTAAGTATTAAATTAAAAAGTAAAGGCGATAACGCATCAACATTGATACTGAAAATTTCTGTGAAAAATCATTCTGGATTAAAACTGTAAGAGTCCTTTAAAGTAATTTGAATTAGTTTAACTAATTTGATTTTCATCTTTAGCTCAGCTAAAATTTCAATCATTTTGGACTCTTCTTCCCCTTATCAAAAGCCTGTGTGAAATCCACAAAAATAGCAAACAGATAAATATTAATAATATTTTTCTTAATATTACACAATACATTCAATATTCTACGTTTACATTCATAATTCTATTTATTTAATCTACTATAGGTTTTTAGCATTTTTTTTTTTTTTTTTTTTTTTTTTTTGCCAAGCAATGTTGTTCAATATAAAAGCGTTTCGGCATTCATCATCGAACTATTCATTGATAACCATTCCTTCCTGTTACAATACTGTAACAGCAGCCTCCAAAATAGTCTTTTAATAAATTCCTATTAAATTTCAATATTTGTATTTATACTAATTATAAACCTTCCACTATCTTAGGCATATACTCTTGTTTTGTAAAATAGTCTTTTAGATTTACAGTAGAAAATTAATATTTCTTTTTTTGAGAGTAATGTACCCTAGATATTTTATGAGTTTTATACTAAGAATAATTTCATATTACGCACCAGTTTTCTACCACCAACAAAGGACAAGGTCTGTTCTACCACCAGGTACAAGTTCAGTTGCCATTAAGAAATATTGAAAAACGTGTAAGTGGATATGACTGAATAAAATTTTTCGGTCACCACTGTGAAAGACGATCTGCTATCCTACAATAAAGCTAAGACTTTTTAACTATTTTCAGGTATTAAAGGAAGAACAATAGACTTGAAACTTGATATTCATTATTCGAAATGTTCAGTCTATCAATGGCCACTCAGTAATTCAGAACTAGAAAAAAAATTCTTTTTAAGTACAATGAACAAAATAGATAATTTTAGGATCGTCAATGTTTTTATAGAATTTAGAAATATTCTTATCAAAGAATAAATCTTTCAAAAAATTTTTATAGAAGTTATTAATAAACAAACTACCCGTTCTTTCAAGGAAATATATACTCATTTCATAATAGGCGTAAAATTTTAGAATCAACTAAAAGGCATATGTGTTATTCCAAGAAATACCTATAAAATAGTGGATTCACGGAATATAAAAAGTTAGTAAAAGCTTTTTATATATAATTTTCAGAAGAAATAATTAATTACTCCATAAATGACTACATTCATAGTTAATATGAAAAAGCAAATGTAAAGTATTGTACTGTAATGCCTGAAGTGTTGTCATGAATAATATTTAATTATTAATAAAACAAAAAATACTGCAATAACAAGAAAAAATCAAAAACCGAAACACAACAAGAAAATTTGAAATGATTTTATTAATTTTTTTATGAAAAAATTCAACTACAGATAAAAAACCTATATCATGAAATTATTTGTTATACAATAGTAAACATTATTATTAGAAACATAATTAAGTGCAATATCAAATTTTAAGTTAAGTAACTGTAGAGTTTTATCATTTATACTTCAATTTCAGACAGTTAAAAATTGAAATCTTTTGAACAGAAATGAAATTACAATTAACATCAAATAAAATTGAATAAATTTTATTTATGTTAATTACATTCTTTTTTTTTTTTTTTTTTAATTTTCCATTTTTATTTTTAAACATATCTTGCATCATTATATAACACATAGCTCCAACAATATTTTGTAGATTTTATTTCTCATAATTAATAGTTTAAGTAAAAAATAAATTAACAAGTGGCACTCTTACCTTCACTTTTCACTGAAGAAAAAAATTTTTTTACAGAAAGAAATTATGCATGTTTATGTTATCAAAATGAATTCAACAATTACTTCTTTAATCAATACCTAATTATAAAATACAGATGAAGTGCTTTTTAAAATTTTCATTTCCTCCTTCAATAAATATATATTCTGAAAACTATTAGATTACACATGATTAAATTTATATCTTTTAATATAAGAGTAAAGAAATTCATATTCTCTTAGTAATTAATAAATCATGTATACGAACATTTAAGGAATTGGGTTGGTTAAATGACTATAAATTATCAATTATAGTACAAATTAACTTTCTCTAAATGATTTTGAAATGCATGTCCTAAAATTCTTGCTGGCTTGAAAAACTAAATCAATAAAATTGACACATATCTTTTTATATGCAAACATTATATTTCAAACAAAATATAACAGAGACTTTTACTGCTGTATTTAGTTTGTTTTTATATCCTTCAATAAATAAATATTCTGGAAACTATTAGATTACAGAAGCTTAAATTTATAAGATATTTTAGTATGAGGGTAAAAAATTCCTAGGGTCTCTCAATAAATTAAAATAAATAATTAAGAATTATTTATCAAAAAATTGTCTTTGGTAAATAAAAAAATTAATTAAATAAAACTTAATTTGCTAGTTAAAAATCCATTTCTTTGATACGTGCAAAGGAGACAACAGTAGCGGGACCCACTGTAAATTTCTTTTCTCTAAACTCTTCTGTTATGTGAGCAACGATTTTAGTTTGATAAAGCAAAGGCAAGTAATATAAATGGAAAACAATATTTAAGGTGAGTAACAACCAAATAAGTTATTGTGTACTACTATTACTTCTTTATTATTTTATTATTATTACTTTATTATTTTATTATTACTACTTTTAGAAATGTATTGAAATATTTTTTTTTACGAAAGTAATATACTAAAAAATGATAGGGCTCATAAAATTAAAATATTTGGATTACAAAGTTTAGGTTTTTAAATATCATAAATTATGTTCAATGATAAGGAGTTCTATAGATTAGAAACTGCGATAAAGACAAAGTATGATAAATAATTAATTAGCATGGAAAATAGGTAAGAATATATTGGTTTTCAAATATCAAGAAAAATATAGCCATTATTTAAAACCTTAAGTTTAATGAAATTGAGTCCCAGTATACAACACATAATATACAAATAATATGAAAGAAAGATAATTATTATACTTTATAAAGTAGACATATCAGAAGTGTCAATTTAATAAAACAGTAAGTATCTGCAATATAGAGTAAAATGATCTTTAAGAAGCAATAAAGTACATACAAAACAGTGCAGTGTAATCACTAATACAATTTGTCAATTTAACAATGTAATTGTCTCCACTATGATCTAAAAATCATAACAGATAATAATATTTATTATTTTTCATAAAAGATTTCTTTTTCAGAAGAATTGAATGGTGAGAATAACTTTCGTTTGGTCATCGATATAAGCTCATTTTTTTCACACAAGAGCTAATTAGAACAGAATCAATAGTTTAAGAGGATTCTAAATCCTTAGATACATGCTCAGCTGAGATGAGAATTGAACTTACATGTTGTTGAACTGAAACCTAGTGCATTATTAATTCAGAAACAGTGTTTGGTGATAATTAGAGGGAAAAGAGTGAGAACATAGCAAAATTCTCCAGAGGAAACCAAACAACAACAATAAATTTCAATTCTCTCAATCAAATAGACTAGCACAAAGAAATGCAATATGAATAGAATATGAATAGACAATATGAATATGAATGATAATATGAATAATAAAATAGAATCGAACAATCATGGATAAGCTGTTTTTCTATCTTTACTTATCTGCTTAAGTTTCACAGAAAAATAATGAAATATTCAAAATTTATTCAATAAAATAAATATAATGAAATATTCAAAATTTAAACATTTGAAATTGAACTTCTAAGTTCCAGATCAAGTGGTATCTAAGTTCAAGATAAAGTGGAATTGAGTTTTTCAAAATCAAATACTGTGCAAAATGATGCAAAGTTGGTGAAATAATTGTATAGAATTTGATACAAAAATTGGAATTGCACTAAACACATACATTCTCCTACGATTTTACCAAATTAACAATAGACAAAAAAAAACTTTAAAAATTAAAATGAACTGATTTTTTAAATCATCAATTTGAAATGTAGACAAAATCGCACTTTAGCTGTAAAAAAAATACCATACTAAAAATTGTTTATTAAAGTCAACATCGCATTTATATATATCAAAAGCAAACTGCAAAGTTGATTTGTCACTCTATGATCATTTTTTGCATACGAAGGCAACAGAACTTATTGTTAAAAGGACTTCGACAGGGATTCATAATTAAAAGTGTACTGTGAACCATAAATATCTATACTTGAGGGAAATCAACCACACAACTTGTTTAACAGGAGATAAAAGCACTAATCAAACAATTACCAGCTCGACAAACATGAAAAATTTAAACTATATAAATTTAATTTCAAAATGAAAACAAGTCAGTATTTTTTTATCATTTTAGTATTATTTGAGTATTTTATTTACTTTTCCAACATATTTAACCTTAGATTTATCATATTTATGAGTTATTATTTGTCTTTCTTTTTTTCGCATTTGTGTGACGGAATTCTTTAAAAGTTTTGAACAGGTCCTTCATTTTATATAAGCCCATTTCTGTAGCTGAGAAAAACTTTGAGCAGCTGTTTTTGCCAAATGTAGTGCTAAAAACAGAGTATGGTCATATGCTTAAAAATAATATACTTTCCAAATTTCAATTAAAAAAATATACATAGTTTGCTTTTATTCCTTTTTTACCTATAGTTGATGAATTTGGATATAAAATTTTATTTTTAAAAACATTCATTACACCTCATATTTTCATAGTACAAAAGTACTTATAGCTTTATATATAATTTTTTTTTTCTATTTCAATGTAACGTAAAATTTGGAATTTTTTGGAAAACGTTACATACAATATTTGTTCTATATGCTGGATACAGGTAAATACCTCTGATTTAGAGCAAGAGGTTAGCTAATCTGTTACATTGCCTAAAAATTTGCTATATTATATAAAAAATGGGATAATAGTTATAGGAGATAAATTATAAAACGTTTAGTTTTTCAGATCAATGCCATTTTTAAAGGTGTCATGTTTAAAAAATTGCCATGATATAATTTTAAGTTAAAATATTTATTGATTTAAAAAATTACTTAAGTTTTTAATTACTTATGTTTTTAATTTTACAAATTTTTTATAAATTATCATTTTTTAATAATTTTTCCTCAAAAATATTAATTTCCTTTTCACAACTACATTTTTAACATTCAAATCAAATTTTGATGACTTTTATTCACGTGTATTCTTTGCTTTATATTTATTAATCTACATCACAAGATTGGGATGTTAAAAAAACTACTTGATTAGGAAATGATTTCACTTTCCTCAGACATAGTAAATTTATGATTAGTTTTATCTTTTTAATTGATTGACTTTTTAATTAACTATGATATTTAAGCTTTATAAGTTTTGACTTGATAAATAATAACTGGTTTCAGCTAGTTCTATAGCTTTGAATCTAAATCCATACAGAGATGGAACAATATAAAAAAATTTTGTTTTAACTCTGATAACAGCAGAAAGTATACTTCTAGAATCTTATGAAGAGAAAAACGTGTTTTTCAGGTTTCGACAGCTATCATAACTAATCTCATCTTAATAGTATTTAAGTTGTGTTATGAGGATAACAAGTCTTGCACTGTAAATGAGGCTGTCTCATACAGTTCCATTATATACACATACATAAACAGTTGAATTACAATCTAAGTTTCAAAAAACAAAAACCTTCCTCCAAATGGAAATGTAGCACCAGCTTCAATCAGGTTACTTAAATGAATTTTCATGAAGTTTTAAATATCTTAAAGAGAACCCTTTTCAATTTGAAGGTTAGCATATTTTAAAAGTTGTGCACAAATTCTTTTTTATATTATGACACCAAATAAACTGAAAAAAAGTATGCATAAAAACTTTTCACTTTAAAAATAAATCTACAATACATTTTAAATTATTTTATTTTTAGTATATTTACACAATAAAAACATATAAAGAATAACTAATTTGAAATAGATAGTTAAATATAAGTGTACAATACTTGCAGTTTATGTAGTAGGTGTTTTTGAAACTTGTTTCAAAATAACTTTTTTATCCTATAAATGGAGATACTCAGGATTGGTACTTGAATGATAAGTATTAACAATTGGCTTTATATCTGTCATAAATTAGTCTAAGCAATCGAACTTTTAACTACAATTATTAATAGTCACAATAATATACATTGCACTTCACAATAGGCATTTATAGCTACAATAATATACATAGCCTGTTCTAATTTTTCCATTATTAATTTATAACTTACTTTATTTTTAAACCTAGAACTGCTATAGAAATATAAGTTTAAAAACAGTTTTTATCTTGATGTGTATAACAGTGAAAGCTTTACTTGAATACACATATTTATTTATTATATTTAATTATCATCCATAACATTTTAAAAATTATATAAAATTATACAAATGGACTTAATAAAGAGTTTCACTATAAATTTCATTATTAAATTTTTTTATGTTTTGTGACTTGATTAAAATTGGCTTAAATCATAATACAATCATGTTCTAAAAATCTATCAACCCAGAAATTTAATAAATAGCTTTAATTATTATACACAAACCTCTATCCTTCAGCAGATCAAAAGCTTAAAAATATAACTGAGGTAAAATATATTATCACACCAAAATTATTGCTGCAAAAAACTTTGACTGTAATGTAAACAAAAAACCTATATTGAGCTCATACGAAATGATAAAAAATATTAAACAAATAAAAACAAAAGTAAATTTAAAATTTGGTCACCAAAGTTATCAAGGATCTAAAGACATAATACCATTTAAGAAACTAAACTATATAAAGCATAATTAGCAGAAGTTAAAAAATGCTTATTGACTTAATTGTAATTCTATCACTATATAGATAACTATGAAAAGTATAGTAACAGTGCTAAGCTTAATTCTCTTAGTTATGATATCAAAATAATTTTAAGTGTTATTAAATTATATGAGATCAGTTTATTAACATATAAATATATATATTATTCCTAAATTTTGAGTTTCATTATAGTATTGATTTCACAAAAACTAGTCACAATAATTGTATACAATATATAATAAAATATATAATAATAAATAATCTTCAAAAATAGGCACATGTACTTTTATAAGTATTAAAGAATTTTTATTTTAAAAAGGTGCTATATATTTAACTATGATCAGTGTAAAAACATCAAGAAAAAATCAGAAAGAAATAACAAATTAAAAGATCTGCACCAGAAGACTGACATAAAATCAAATATAGTTTAAAATTAAATAAAACAAAATATACATAAAATAGTTAAAATTATAAATAGTAGATTTTTCCATAGACATACAATACATTTATAAGTTAGATATATAAATATATATACATATAAAAAAAAATATACCAGAGCAGAGTTAATCATTCGATAATAGAAAACAAAAACCAATAGAAATATCCGACTATTTAAATGTAATATATTGTTTATCCTGGATCATCGTTGAATATATTAAACATTTTTAGAAATAATGGCCCAAATCATTAAACCTTATAGAAATTTTTAAGCCTACTCACTTATAATTGATCCGAAGTAAAGAGTTGATTGATGCAAGATATTTATAAATACATTTTCTAATGTTTATTTACGTTTTCGGCACAGCTGATTAACGTAATCAACGGATTCTTAATATACGAACGCTATTATTAAGTTACAATCACGATTGACAGACCGTGGATTGAAAAACAGAATGCTCATATTTTTTTTCTACTTATTTTTCTGTTGATATTCTACTTAATGATTCTTAACGCCATCTATCAGTAATAAAGGGAACATTGAAAATGAAAACTATCACGGTCACAAATGTGGATTGCCAGAAAAGAAATTTAATTTCCTGAATCAAAGAAATATTTTTAAGATTATAAAATTTTTAAATAAAAATAAAATGATTTTCTGAAAATCAGTAATAACTTACAATCAGAAGTATACTTTGAATTATAAATAAAAAAAGTCTTGTACTAGATGGCGCTCTTTATAAGCCATGCATCCTCTTTAAAGGCGATTTATTTATACATTGTTCATTTAATCTCTATATAGATTCCCAATAGGATATTCACAACAACTATTTAAGCCAATAATAATCACCAATTTATGTCAATATTCGATATTTTATTATTTCATAAGTAAATCATTTCGGATTCCAAGTGAAAGGTAAAAATGTTGAATAAGCAAGGTATGGTTGATCAGCATGGCAATTTTTTACAATCACGTTTAAAAATCCTCATACCTGAATCTTGGTCGTGATTTAAGTCAGAACTTATTTCTCTTAAATCTTCTTGGAGAATTAATTTAATGCCATCTTGCGATCTACTATTATTGTCAATGCTTGTTGAAATGTCTAAATCATCTCAGAATAAATATAAGAGAAGCAAACTTTGAAAAATTGATAAAACAGAAATATTTATGAAAGCACTGACATAGCATCACAAAATTATGTAAGGTTTAAGAAGAAATCAATTTGTCAATGACATTTTTTGATTTCGTATTCATCCCATACAACCAGGTATGTCTAATGGACATCCACGAAAGATCCACCGTATCCAGTGAACGTCATAGAAGATAAACAGACATCCATTAGACGTTCATGAAAAGCTGTTCAGTGGATGTTTGCTGGTTGACAAATGTGGACTTCCAATAGACATCAACTTATGGACGTTAGCTCAAGGATGTGTGTGGATTAAAAATAGATATCTGTCGGACGTTCATCATGGATGAAATCTAGAAATTTATCGTAACTTCCAAAAGTTAGTAATCTAGCAGAGAAATTTTTGTGGATCGAATATGAATATTTATCTAAGTAAAATAATATTATATATATTATTTCCTAAAGGATTTTATATATAAAATCCTTTAGGTGAGATTTATAAGATGAAAATGGGCTTTACGTTGGTGCATGGCGCGTTTTCAAAAACGCCGATGTCATGGCAAAAATTCTACCACTATTTTAAAGTGAAACTACTTTTAGCATTTTCAGCAAGTAATGAAAATGCTAAAACAAAAGAGTAATTAATGAGAATGGGCGAAAAAGTGCTTCAAAGTCTCGAGTTGGCGAAGAAGGGGACCTAAACCACAATTTAACCGATTTACAATTGTGATATATTGATTTTTTTCCCGTAAATTAATTAACTAATACATTTGAAGTGAAGAAAATTAATTTGTCAACATTTTCTTTATCGGCAAATGTGAACAAATTGCGCCAAATGTGACCGTACAGTAAATCTGATCCAAAAATTATTTAACAAACTTTGAATAATTTAACGATGATTTGTATTCGAGATTATTGATTTCAAGTATCTTTCTTTAAGCTCCATTATTTTTTATTTGATTATAATAATGATGACATTATGTAGAAAATGAAAAAGAAATATTTTGATGTAAAAATGTTTATGTCCAATCTTTTATGGTACAACTTTGATTGAGGATTGAACGTGTGTGTTTTATTATTCTTTATGTACAACATAAAATTTTTGTGAATCAAGGAAACGTCTTAAGATCATTTTTTCAATTATTGTATTTTATTAGATGAAATGGCTAAAGAACAATAATAAAATCATGTTTTGTAAAAGAATGAATAAATTTTGCGGAAGAATTCTAATTATTTTCTGCATAGAAGAATGTGACTAAATAATGACATACTAGTGAAAGATATTTTATTATTAATTATTATTGATACATATTATATTATCATTATTTATGCTTTTATTGAAAAAAGTTCAATTGATTAATAGTTTTTCTAATTCATCATACATATGTGTTATTAGATTAGATCTTAAAATTTTATAAACATCTCTTAAAATACTTTTAAGGGTGTAGGAAATGATATACTTGCACCTTGAACTGAAATGTGTTATTGATAAAGTATAAAAATGTACACAACTCAAATTGGCAAGAAATTGTGATTTGTTTTTTCTAATATATATGCAAAACATGAAAATTTAGTGAATCTAGAATATATAAATTAATAAATACTTTACAAAACGAAATATAAATTAATTTTGTTCTACATGACATAAATCTTTATTCTGTCTGTTCATCGAATTTTTGAATTGGCTCAGGTTTGAATTGAAAATGGTTTATTGGAATGGAAGGAAACTTATTTTGTGATGTTGTTCTCTGACTAGCTTAAAATAATAATCATGTTTCATTTTGAAATTCTTATTAAAGTCTGTAATTAATAAAGAAAATAATTAACATTGAATTGAATTCTGAAGTTTATCTCAATGTAGTTCACATACGACTTATAACATTTTGTTCCAGAATATTTTTCGCTTCTAGAAAAGTATTCTGGAACATTTTTTATCTTTTTTAAAATTGTTATTTATGTTACCGCTGGGTGTAGAAAAAAATATTTATGGATCACCTTTTTTTTTTTTTTTTTTTTTTTTTTTTTGCATTTTTAGAGTGTAGTTTCTTAAGAAAATTAATATTTACTATATTTTACAATTTTTGAAAATGTATTCTCTTTGATTTCTTCAACATATGACTTTTTGCAATTCTAAATACATCATCAGTCATTATAGTTTTCAAGCATTATAGACTTTGATTTTTTTTAGTCAATCCATTTATGAGACTATTTTGTTATGCATCATTTTATGGTACTACAGCTTAAATTATTTTATAATGTATACAACTTTAAGTGTTATGTTAACCTTACATTTGCATATTCAAATTGAAACTTCAGTCATAAGTGATTTTTTTAATTTGCACTTCAGTGTGCCATATGTAAATATTTAATGTAAATTTTACTTCAGTTTTCATTGCTTTAATTTCATGTTTACATTTTTAGTAAATAAGTACATTAGAATTAAAATGTCTTACACAAGATATACACTTTTGTGTGGTATTTGTAGAACTTCAGTTATTTATGTTTAAACTGAAATTTCAATCTCTGCAATCATTATTTTTTTCAAATTCTTAGGCTTTTTGTTTATTTCGATACACATACAAAAAATATGGTACTTACATATTAGTGTTACTCCCCATAATTTTAATTTTATGAATATAGTAATTTTTTTAAGTAATATGTGAGTACAAATTTATTATTATCGCTTTATTTTGTTAATTCTCATGCACTAATTTGGCTGTGGTGAAACTAATACGTAAAATCGAATTACTAAAAATGTGTTCGGTTTTTGTTTAGTTGTATTAGTTTATCTTTTTAATTTATAATTAAGTAGCATTCCCAAAAAAATCAAGCATATGCTTTTCTTTATTAAAATCTAAACTAAGTAAGCCTGCAATAAATTGGGTATAAACTATAAATTATATGAACCATATTTGTAAAGATTTAAATGGAACACAGAAAAGTGGGTGCATTCAGCTTGTCCTACTATTCATTTATCTCATATTAATGATATGATTTTCTTTTCACCCAGCATAATTTATAGCACTTCTAGATCTTTTAAGTGCAGCATGTTACATAGGTCAGCAATTAATGTAAATTCTATTTAGTGTTTTGAAATTTACTAAATAGAGAATTTACTTCTGTCTGCAGGCACTCCTTGAATTGAAATGCATCATGTCTTCTCAATTTATTCAGTTTGGAACTAAGAGAATAATTGATAAAATACTATAAATTTATAAATCAGTCATCTTAATTTCACAAATAACTGTAGAAAATATTCTAATAAGTTTGGAAAGCGGACATATGCAAAATAGCAGTACTCGTGGCACTTGGAATCAAGCAGACTGTCATCTTTACGCGTTGACAGTGGTCTTAAGAAAGTACAAACGATAATAGACATTATAGCTCGAGTCGCGAGAACATTCACTGTCTACATAAAAGTATTTGGATACCTATGCAAATGACGGTATCAGCTGCACTGAGGTACGTCACGGCCTCCGCCGGTATATATCGTGTAGGAAATAGCATCGGCATTAGTCGCATGCAAGATGCCGAGCAGTTCAGAGCTCTCTTATTTCGAGAAAGGTATAATTATCAGGTATCACAAACGTGACCGATCCTTAAGGGACATATCTAGCAATCTGAAGTACCGAAAATCGAATGAGGCCTATGTGATTAAGAAGTGGAAGGTGAGCGGTGATTGTCGGAATGTGCCCCTAGTCGGCAGACCAACGAAGCTGGAAGATAGAGACCGACGAATCTGTCCAGAGAAATTCGGAAGAGCCACGCCCAACTGATGGCCCTCATCCAAGAAGAGTTTTAACCTCATCCAAGAAGAGCATCCAGGAGTATTGTTTCAATGAATACCATCCGTAAAGATCATCTACTTCTTTTTTATGATCGTGCTTCTACCCATAAGCTTTGATCACTAAGTTCAATCGTGCTGTTCGGTTAATGTGGTGCAAAGCACATTGAAATTGGACCGTAAATCAGTGGAAACGGGTTCTTTGGAGCGACGAATCAAGGTTCACTCGTTACCATTCGGATGGCAGGATCTGGGTCTGGCGTCTGCCTGGAGAACGTCTCCTGCCAGAATGTACCGATATCAACAAAACAAGTATATACCAATACTAACAAACACAATGTCAGGTAATATTAACCATCAATATGAAAAGAATGGTAAACGATTTCGTGAACACAGTACAGATAAATTTGGCATTGATAAAGTATCGAAGATAAGTAACCGGAATATATCTGTTTACAATATATGAACGCCAGAAGCGACTCTTGAATAATTTTGATCGACATTATAAGCGTTAGTTGTTCATCAACTGTGACAAAGATCCTGTGAGTCTACAAATCCAAATTCCTTACATTAGTGACAACACCATGGTGTGAGTTTTTTTTTTTTTTTTTTTTTTTTAACTTGTACGAACTTAGCTCCATTTCTATTAAGCGAAACGGACCTAAGTATTGAAAGGAAATAATTTTGTTCAGTTTGAAGATTATTTTGCCACTGCGTAGTAAATAGTCTAAGCGTTAATTGAGATTAAAAGATTGAAATTCCTGAGTCGACTCATCGTTGCCTAATGGTAGAACTATGTTTTTTAAAGGAAGTTTCAGGATCAATTAAGGCATTATTGAACAATGAGAAAGGAATTTGGCATGTATGTTTGTCAGGCTTAATGCTTAGAAGTTGTTCATGTTTCCTACCTCACGACACGTGAATACAGCCTTTAAAAATTCCTCACTAAGTATAAATATGAAATTCATGCTTATAGAAACCTTTCAACAGCTTGCAACTGTTAGCAGTTCGCTATGCAGTGCCAAAACTTATCTATGTGATGTCTTTCAAGAGGACATTTCAAATAGAAAGCAATCATGTGTTGTAAAAGAGAAACTTTTAAGCATCATCCTGACTAATATGTACACTGAAAGCAAAAACGCAATATCCATATTTTTCGTTGCTTAACAGTGATTGGAATTAAACGCGAGATTTTTCATTTCAAAGAACATGATTCTACACGGAGAATAATCGAACTATTTTTTCAATACTGTGTTTCGAATATCTATTGTAGGATTTTCTGCCGAAGACTATTTAGAGCTAATCATAGAATTTATGTCCATAAACAAAGATGAAATTCTTCAGGTTGGCATTACACAATATCATCAGCTAAATTCTTTAGATGTATTTGAGGAGGAGCATTTTGGGTATTTATTCATAGAATAACGCATTTTTTACTATAAGAAAACTACCAGAGTAGATTTCCTTTCTTTCTATTTTAATGTCTTTCCTTCTGTAAAAATCCTCATTTTATTAATTATATATGTTACCGTGAAAGTCCGAAATCTGGAGAATGTCGACATTCGCTGGTGAATGTCAACATTCACGTAGTCGCTTGGTGTATGTCCGAAATATTTGCTAGATATCCTCATTTCTCACTTACACCGGCAAATGTCGACATCCACAATGCACTAATGGTAAATCTTGAATATGCGTTTCATCTCTCCGTATCCGGAGAGGAGAAATGCAGATTTGCATTTTCTTATCTCAATATTTCAGGCGTGAAAAACGTCACATGTGTGACGTAACTTATCGCCTGTCTTAGAAAGGAGGAGTGACCAATCACGGTGAGTAGAGGAAGTGTAGAGGATTTTTAACCCGCGGGACAAACCTGACAACAAACAAATTAAAAACAAATTAAATGCTCTAGGCCGCACCTCTTTGTTGACGTTGCCTTCTGTTATCTCCTTTTCGAGCTCTTTAATCATCTTTTCAAATTCCACCAAAGCTTGTCTGTGATTGTCGACATATACCGGCGATGGTCCGAAAGTGCAAGAAATGTAATCAATTGTACGGTCTTTCACCAACGTTTTTGGTATGTGTTGACATTCACCGGTGAATGTCGACATTCTCTGATTTCGGTCTTTCACGGTAACATATACACTTTTTTTTTACCAGTCTAAATGTTAACAATTTTTATTGTTTGCGTTAATCATTTCATAGAAATATAGATTAGATTCTGCTCCTTTGGCACTTATATCATCTCATGCAACCAACAGAACTTCTTCTTTCGGTAGTTTGTGAAGGACACTACTTATGGACGAAAAGCTTTAAGCTTTGTTGATACGAAGAGCAGGATTATAACCTCAAGAGCTGACATGAGTCATATCTAGTGTAAAATGGATTATTTTCTTGAAACAAAAGGTGAACATGTAGACTAATCTTGTTTGTTTGTATTAATTTATTTGTTTGTCTCCAATTAATATTTTTAACATTTTATAAACATTCGTCACATTGATCGCTGATGTCAGATAACCGAGGACGGCCATGTGCTACCACGAATGCCGAAGGAATAGAGCCGCAACTCCGGCTGAACTCAGATACTCTATCACTGCATGCTCCGAAAGCTTGATAACCAGATCAACCGTGTGTCGAAGGTTTCACGAACGTGGTCTTTATGCGAGGTGAACAGTCATTTGCGTCCACATCATATCATAGGAGGGAACGTTTGCAATGGGCACCTCAACATGTCTTCTGGACGCGTGATCAATGGAGAGCTGTTCTATTTACGGGTGAGTCCAAGTTTAGTCTCGAAAGCGATGGTAGGCACATTTTCATTTGGAGAGAACGTGGGACTCATTTTCAGACATCAAACATCATGATGGTGTTCACGGATCAGGCTGCGTATGCATTTGGGTTGGTGTCTCTTTAGGTGAACGCACAGACCTACGTATATATTCCTGTGGAAATGTTAATGCTCACACCTATAGAGATGACATCCTGGATGTTCATGCGCGTCCATATGCCGGAGCAATCGTTGACACTTTTATATCACAGAATGATAATGCAAGAACACTCGTATTAGGGATGCCTTTCTTGAGTAGGAAACAATTTAGCACAAGTGTGGCCAGATTAACCTTATCGAACATGTTTGGGACGGTCGAGGTCGATGTGTAGCTATTCTCAATCCTCCTTCTAGTGATATTTTATGTATATTTTTGTATGGAAATCTTAATGCTCACACCTATAGAGATGACATCCTGAACGCCCTTATGCCGGGGCAATAGATGATGTTTTCGTACAAGATGATGATGTGAGACCACACAAGGCTTGCAGTGTGGATGCTTATCTTGAGCAGGAGATAACTGAGCACATGTTGTGGCCAGCTCGATCACCGAACCTTAACTCAATCGAGCATATTTGGGGCGACATGTAGCAGCTCTCAATCCTTCTCCTAGCCACGCTTCCAACTGCTTTGGAAGAGCAATGACTCGCACTTCCTACACAATTAATAGTTCGCATAATTTAGAGCATCACTTCATTGCTTCTCGGGAGGGGGATCATACCCCACATTGAAGGTACTTTTCTTGTCCCAAACTTCTTATCCTATTTGTTCGTAGTATACATATGCTAATTTTTATAAAACCATAATTGTTTGGTGATTTCTTTTTTGCTGTTTGGTAGCTTTTTATGTGTTGTATAGTGTGTACAAGTTGCATTAAATTCCACACATGCCTTTTTCTGTTGTCGTCTTTTTTGTGATTTTTTCTTAATTTATGATAATAGAGTATATTTGATTTCATGTAACAGTTTCAGTGTTCTTCATTTGATTTTCTCTCCATGTACTGCCTTCATATATTCCCCCGAAAACTTTTCTCTATTAGATTCTCAATAACTCTTACGATTTTCATAATCTGTATCTCAGAACCATGCAAAACAATAATTTCAATAATAACTTTGAAGAGAACCTACATTTTCATTTAAATATGATGATTTTGGCAGATGTTATAATGCAGAAAAATGATTTCCTATTGCTATACATGCTTTGATTTTGATAACCATTTCATTTTAATTATTAATTAAAGCATTCAGATACTTCAATTCATAAATTCTTTTATTTAATCTTGTTACTTCCAAAATTTTTCACATTTAGCAAACTTCCTTTTATCCCTTTTGTATTTACCGTATATTTAGTCTGTAATATTATCAGATAACGTATTTCCTTTGGAAAAAAAATGAATAAATAAATAAAATATCTGTAAAGCACTCGCCGAGTATAGTTAGATTCCTTGCTTGTAACCAAATCATGTGTAATAGGCAAATACTAACTGGTTCTACTGATTATAGCGCTTCCTGATTCTCCTGAAACTATCATCACATTCCAAGCACTAGGCCGCAGTGGCCTAGTTGGTTACGGAGTAGTTCTCATTATCAGTAGGCAATGAGTTCGAACTTTGGATAAACCGACGATCCGTTTTGCGTTCACTAAATGAGTGGTCACAATATCCTCCAAGAACAATGATACCTCTGCTGGTTGTAGGTCAAATATTGGGAGCTTCAGCTTGTTCCCTGTTTTTAAATTACGAAAGCTGCCACTTGGTTATTTCCATCTAACTGGTAGAGCCCAATGTATGTATGTATTATATGGTAAAGCCCAATGTAGTATGGGTTACGTACAGGGAAACATGCAGGTGCAACAACTTTCCAAGCATATGTAAAGCATTCCGACAGCGGATCTCATTTGGAAACTTTTATCGTATTCAACAACTCAATTTGGCAGTTGGATTTTGACCATTACAGTAAAGTAAGTGCATAAGGAATTTTTTTTTTTTTTTTTTTTTTTTATCATGAGCAACTTTAAAAAAATTTCTTGTCTGGCGAATTACCATCAATACTTTTCGGCGTTTACCCAAGCATATTTTTAGATATGCAGATCATAAAAACTAGTAGCGATCACACCAAAATGTCTTGGTGGTCAACCGATCGATGACAATCCCTTTAATACAGTAGAGGTTTAGTTTGGTTTCTCTCAACAGTCTTTTTTTCACACGAGGGCTAATTAGACCAAAACTTACAATTTAAAGTGTGTGTAAATTTCGTTCCTCTACGAAAATTCAAACCAAAGTGAGATTCGAACTCACGAATTGTTGAACCGAAGGTAAAAGCGCTAACAATTCGGCTATCAGCTCGGTCCTGCAGTAGAGGAATCTAACAAGAACATTTTTTTCATGAATTATTGAAATAAAAGTATGTTACACATTTCTTAGAATTATGTAATTACATAAATTACAATCAAAATACTGTGTTAAAACTGCTATGATACTCAATATATCTCTTTTGCAAATCTCTTTATTTTCAATGCTATATATCAGTATTCTATACTCTACTAATTAGTTTCAATAGTTAGCTAGTTACCATCAATACCTTTCGAGGTTTACATACTTTTTATAAAGTAATATTTCCAAATGCAATGGGAAATAGAAACTATGCAAAGGAACTGAAAATGGAACTCCTTTAAGTTTTTTCAAAGTATTTAATATTGAAAAGAATTTTTTTCAGTCTTTGTATTTATTCATTGTAAACTGAAAAACTGACTGTGATATTTATAGCCATGGGACAACGAATGTGGTTTCTCATAGTAATTGAGGGGGGGGGGACGCTCTAAGTTTTTTTATATTGATTTTATTATTTTTTCTTTGCATTTGATTTAGGTATTTTAATCTTGTTTTTTCTCTTTTTAACGAGATTGGAACAATCGATTTGTTTATAGTCAGAGACTTTATTTTGCTATACAATTTTGAAATTGTAATGGCAAGATTTTGATGACAAGTTTTTATGCAATGTTTAATACAAATTCTTATATTATTTTTAATATTTCATAAAATTTATTGTCAATACAGATTAAAAACACTTTTATTTAAATTACATGCAAAATTAGCTTTACATACCAATAAGTAAGGATCCATCTTTCTCTCTTACTAAACTAATCCAACAATTAACAGTTTAAATAATTTTTAGTAATGTCTTTATTTTTTAAACTGTTTATAAGGACATAATCAAGTTTTAATCATGGTAAAAATTAGGCGATTATTTATCAAGTTAATTAAAGTTATCTATATTACAAATCATTGGCTTTTTTAAAATGCTGATACATTTTGCATTTCAGAGTACATTTGTCCTTTTTGTAGCAAATTGAATCCACAAAAATTGGCATATATACATACAAGTAGCACAACACATATAAAACTATCACAAATCTTAAAAAAATAAAAAAAGAGAGAATTTTAAATTGATAGAATTTGTGTAACTGGAATTTATTTTAGAACTTATGTTTGTCATAGTTGGAAAAATTGGTTAAAGCTGACTCTAAATATAGAATCAGCTTTTCTCTACCTTTTCAAACACCGAATTATAAGAGTTTGAATTCCATTTTAGAGAAATTTTATAAGAAGACAAATCTTTAGCTCCTAACAATTTATGCTTTTGGGATAGCAGGCTTAGTTATTTTTTACTCAGTGAAGTGAGTAACACATCACTAGGTTAAAAATAGAGATAATGATTTAGGAGAAACTAGAACATTGAAAAAGAATTTTTTATTGTTCAGCCATCATTTTTTGCACAATAGCAAATTAGACTAGATGTAAAGTGAATTCTGAACAATTACAAACTTCCAAATCAGATGGCAGAACTCTTGAATCGAAAGCTAGAACAATTATTTGAAAAAGAATAATCTTTTACTTGCAATTAAGTAATCTATCATTTTTATTATATCAAGAAGTGCCTTATGATGCAATTTGCAGGTTCTTAAAACAAATTACACTTTGCATATACTGGGAGAAAATATTTCAGATAAGTCTTTAAAAAAGTAGAAATATTTACCGAACCACAAAGAAGATAATCTACCCAGCATTTTGCCTTCTTAATTTTGCTATGAATAAAGCACAGAGAATTTGGACTTCTTAATATTCCACAATATTAAAATAATAGAGGGCTACTACCAAGAAAGAATGGAGACCTATGAGGTAAATCATTATTGGAAGTTTAAAAAAAAATGACTGCAGCAAAATATATTCAAAAATGTCTCAGAAATTAAAAAAAAAAAAAAAAAAGCTTCTAAATTAATTCAATGTGATCAGTTGGTTTCATTAACAATTTTTCACCTATCTCTTTGTATGTGACAATAAAAATACAATCTTTAGTTTTTTATAATTTTGATTCTTGGAATTACTTTAAGATAGATTTATATTTCACATATACCTTATAAACTTAAGCTTCCAAGAGAAAATTTCGGTTGTAAAATACAAACTAGCCATTTCTACTTTTTTTTTGAAAAATGGGTAAAGCTACATTTTTTAAAATTTAATTTCATGGATAAAATGTATCCGATAACAAAATTATAATTTATATCTCCCAAAATACTTAATTAGGTGATTCTCACATAATTAAATAGGAGTGGATGCCACTTTAAAAAGTTACCAAAACAGAAAATTAAATTTATGCATCCCTTTATAATGTATTTAATTTGTATTATAAATTTTCTTAAAATTACTTTCCATTGCACGATTATATTCTTTAACATAAGATTAAAGATTTGATTGTTTTCCTAGTTTTAATGTCCATAGATAATTTATATTAATGTCTGGAAATCAAGATTGGTATATTAAAGAATATTTTGACTCTGAAAAAACGATAACACACATTTTCTTTAAGAAATTCCTTAATTATATTTGTGCATTCTAAGTCTTGACTTTGCAATTAACACTGGATTGTAGTAACAATCTTTAACGATTTTCCATCAACGGCAATACAAATTTTCCTAATATTGCACTAAGAGACTTTCAACCCAAGGTCTTAAAAATGCAATCATAATAACTCTCAAAAAGGAATTAAATTTTTTTATTTTGGATTGCCATCTTGAATTATTTTAAAGATCTAAGACTACCAATTTGAATTAATTTTAGCTTTTTTATTCTAACTATATAGTTTAACATTATCCATTTCATCTATTATTTCGCATAGTGCTTAGTTTACGATTCTTTTTTTTATTTCTTTTCCCGAGATAAGTTTTTCAACAGGTTTGCAGTTACTTGATAAACTGTTTGGTGAGGTATACATTCACTGGCTTAGGTTTTATATGGAAAAAAACTCTAATAAAATCTTATAAGCCAGTATGTATTATAGAACATGATTTTTACATTCAAGGAATTTTCTTGTTGATCAAATATTAAAATATTTTTTCTGAGCTGATTAAAGATGTCTTTCTATCTAGCAGAAATTCTTCTATTTATTAAAGTATATCTCATTCTCAATTCAATTTTCATATAATAAAAGAACTGATAGTAAGCTATCAACACATAATTTAATTTATCAAATCATTCGCATACAAAAGCATCAGTATACAATCTATTTAAAATAGATGTATCAAATTAAAGTATGCTTGAAAGTTCAAAAGCTGCTTTGCAGTTTATAGTTCAACAAATAAATGCTATCATAACAAAGGTTTGAAGAAATAAGTTACGAATCATATTCTCATCTATTTAAAAATTCCCATCTATTATCTAAGAATATTTTCTTCACAGAAATCTTTTCTACAATATTTTCAAATATACATGAGGCTGGGTAAATATTGAATAAACAATTTAATACTTTACAAATGTTAAGTGTATTTTAATTTCATTTGTATCTTATTTTTTTACAGTTGATAAGCATTCAGAAGTTAAGCATGCAGCAAATAATTTTTTCTCCTTATTATCAAACATTAACTGTACTTATTTTACATCCATTTTCATTAATATTTAAGAAAAAAATATCATTCAATTTTCTTATTAAGAATGCATTATGCTTTTAATCACATTGTGAGTCAAGCATATTAAAAATATTTCCCACCTTTAGTCTAAACAAGTTACTTTATTATTAATCTCTGTTTCAGCTCAATAAAAACTAAAGTAAGAGTGTTTTTATTCAAAAATGCAGAGATACTTGCTTTCTGTTAAGCAGGTAGATCACAAGCAAGTTTTTACATTTTTAAATGTGATATCACAACTATTATCATCATAGTAGTGGCTAGACTGCGTAAAGATGAATCTGACTTTGAAAACCAGTTAAATTTCTGATAAAAAAATAATCAGTCTAACTGAATTACTTTTATATTTTAACTGAAAAGAAATTCTAGACTTGTTTCAAAATTTCTCTCAAAACAGAATTTTTGAATTGTATTCTCTCTCTCTCTCTCTCAATCTTAAAAATATTTCGTCCCCAACATGGAAAAGTGGCACAGCTACCATATAAGGCATGAATTTAGTAATCCGATATTTTAACAAAATGTTTAAGAACTTTGATGAATGTAATATTTTATCAAGAGTATAAAGTCACATATTTAATTGAAAAAGAAATCACACAAAACTAGATAAAAAATGCTTTTAATAACATAAACATTATAAAAGAGGAACAAATTTTAAAGGACTATACAATAATTAAGCTTATGTTCACAATTAAAGTAGAATCTTTAAAAAATAGACTTTTAAAGTCAAATTTAAAACAATGATATATTAAAATATTGCCTAAGTAAGCACATTAAAACTTTCCTTAAAAACAAATATTCATAAATTTAATAATTTTATACTTCTTAAAGTTTGATATAATGAAAAAAACAAGTTTTTAAAATAAAAGTATCACTCTTTTAGAGCACAAGAAACAAAACCAAAGAGATATATCAGAGGTGTTTACATATGAAGTGAGAGAAATGACTGATTGAATATACAGATGTTTGCACATATGAAAATGCAAATTTGATATTTTTGAAAGTTACATTATAATCAACTTTTCATTTCACTTCAATAAATGTTAACTTAAAGAAGCATTTATCTTAACTACAATAACATTCACATAACTTAAAATAATCTTTTAAATTAATTCAGACACGGAAAACATTTTCCAATATTTTAACATGTGGAAAATCTTCTATTTAGATAGAAAAAATTACAGAAACACATATTACAGGAGAACATAATATATATAAAAAGAAAGTACAATTTCCTTAATAACTATATTCCTAAATAAAATTGCAAGTAATTATTACATTTTTGTTGTGATAACTTTATTTAAAATATCAATTTTAGTAGAGGCATTAGTTCATAATTGTAATATTTGAGTAAAATTGGGTATGTGAATATGCATATTCATACCTACATAAATTTTACATATTAAAATGGAGCAATGCTATTAAAAATATGAAAAATTTGATACTATCATATGAAACCTATGTTAAGATTTGTAAAACATCTCTACAGTGTACTTTGAATATGAAATAAATGATTATCTGAAGGGAAACAGCCTAATTTTTATACAATAAAACACTGATTAGTATGAATGCAATTTTTTTCCTATATAACATTGCTTAGTATTACAGTAATTAAGTTAAAACACAAATAGAAACTCACAAGAGTAAAAATTAATTTATAAACGTCAAATTGAATTAAATTACTAACATAAGGAAAAAGTAAGCGTGAAAAAGAAAACTAAAAATCCTCTGGCAATTTATTAAGAAATTTTAGTCACATTTACTTCATGAAATACTATTTTAACAAAGCAATATCAACTGATAACTTAAGTTTTGTTTTGTTAATTTAGCTGCTCAATCAAAATGTTAACTTTTTAAAAAATGTATTCCCTTAACATTAAAAACAAATCATTTTAGCATTTTAAATAAAATTAATTTGATGATATAATTTCTATTATTTTGCACTATGAAAAAAATGCCAAATTGTAAATAAACTAAAATGATTCAGCTAATTTAGGCATTTGATTTGATTATACAATTATTCAACAATGTAGCTGAATATCCATTGCACATGTGGCATAGTATAATAGACCTGCAACTAATAAATGCTCTAATGGTAGATTTATGTGTGATAATTGTCCCAGTTTTTAATGACAAGGAAATCTTAAAAGCACTATCAATTGCAACTAAATAATATTGCAACTGCCCCTTTGTTTTTCTTTCACCACTTCCTTTTCTGAATGAGAAATGATATTACTTTTGCTAGTACTGGGAGAACGATAAAACTTTTCATTTACTTCAGCACCCAAGCCATCAATTTCACACACATATAGAGAATCGCTAGAACTAAATAAGAGAAATAAAAACAATCAGATTTTCAATTATATATTTAAAATAACTTACATATTGATACAAATCAATATAAAATTTTTAATTATAATTTCTTCAGATTTTTATATTAAAATATTCAGTTCTTAAAAAATTAAGTTTCATACAAATTTCCTTTCCAGAGATGAAACATTAATTTGAACAACAATTTAACATTTTTTTTAATTTAAAATAAATTCTATAAGAATTAAATACTTATTTTCTGCATATTTCATTAATAGGAAAATTTAAGGCCTTTATTTTTTTTATGTTTCTTAATACCATTCAGAACATTTTTGAAGCATATTCTCTGAAAACTTCCTTTGATTAAGAAAAAAATTACGAACTCATTTAATTAACAAATTTTTTCCAGATACATACATTCACTACAAGCAAAAAGCTTTTTACACAAAATACAAAATCTCAATTCACACTAATGAATGGGATGATTTCAGAAATCTTCAAAAATAATTTGTTTACTTTTTACCTTAACAATCTTGGTTTTTCCAAAAGAAGTTGACATTTGCTTCTGTAGGTTTGTGGTTGAAAGTGAATTTATTTATTCTACAGTGCAAATTTTTTTTTTTATAAACTTCTGATTGGCAAATATTCATTATTTCATGAATTATTGACTAGTCACATACATGGATAAATAGGTGCATAATATTAATTTTCATTAACAATATAATATTTTGAAAAATCACTCTTTAGGCGAATTCAGTTCCATATCTTTTCCAATTTATATATTTACTTTTTATCATCTCTTTTTTTTATTAAATTTATTTTTCATATGGTTTAGAAACTTGGACCAGTATTTATAGTAGACAATCATAAATATTTCAAATTATATATAATTAATTTAACAGCATTGTTGATATTGAAATCTAAATTTTTTTAAAAAACAATTTGGGTAAAATTTCTCCCGCATAAATTAAGACTCCTTTCAGCCTTTGCATAAAAATATCATCAAATATTGTATGGTACTTTTGTAAAAAATGACCTTGGTTTGGATATGTCTTAAGAAATAGGCATTCTAGGAACAATATACCTATCATTATGATTGTAATAAAGTAGCAAAGAAACAATATCTAAGTTATTTTGATATGTTGATTAACAAAATCAACATATCGAAATGACTTAGCCACTGTAATAGAAAATCAAGAATATTAAACTCAAAATTTGAATGAAGATGAATTACTCCTCTATGAAGTTCAACAAAATGGCTGCTATAAAAAATTTTATTTTAGAAATTCTTGGAAGTGAACACAAGATGCAATTTGTACATAAGAAGTACAGGACTTAAAAAGATTCTTATTAATGATGGATATTGTTTAATTATTCGTTCATAAGTGGGTCCTAGAGTCAACTATCATGACTATATATTTTTGAACAAATGGTCAGCAACAGAACCAACTGATAATGAAATCTGAACAATAATATTCTTGCTGATGACAAATTATACCATTCATGAGGATGGTAAATAAAACCATTTAAGTCACTACTTAAATCTAATTCTCTTTTCTTTATGGCATTGTTGATACAGTGTAAGCTAGATGTAGCAATATAAATGAAATTCAAAATCTTAAAAAATTTAAATGAGCATTTAACTTTTTATGAAATTATAAATTGACATTTGGTTCATCTATGGAGCGAGCAGTGGAGCAACTTTTCAATATTTCAACCATTTTCTGAAAAATTTTTTAACACTATTTCTAGAATTTTATTAGACTCTGCATGCCCAAGAGAGATGAAGAGAGGGGGGAAATCACAATAATTATTATTTATCTTGTATTTTTTTTTCTGACCAATATGATGTATAAATATCTAATTGCTTTTTACTTGCCTGGTAGCCCTTTCATCTAATGAATTTATATCATCATCTATCCGATTTTGAAATTAAGGAGCAAATCTGAATTTCATTGCATATTATGCTTTGGCCATGAAATGAAATGGAAAATATATTTCCAAGTTAATTTATTGAAGAAAATGAGTAGTTCTTCTTCTCTTGAGCATGTCAGATGTGTGGCACCTCTGCATTGTTGCATTTTGTACCATGCTCCAAGCCCAATTTTTTTCCTAGTTCCATTGTCTTGGGTCACCTACTTTGTTTATAAAGTCTGATAGGCCCTCAATGGAATTTAGGTGTAACTCTTTAGGATATGGATTACCTAGAGTAGTGAATCTTGTAAGGGCAAGAGCATCACACTCATATAGGATATGATGAGCTGGTTCTACCCCTGCGTGGCATTTCCTACAAATTGGTTCTTGTTTAAAAAGCCCCATTGTATGAAGGTGTTTCCTGAAATGATAGTGCCCAGTAATGAAGCCTACAATTGCTTGAATCTTCAATCTTGGGAGTAAATGAGTAGTTACATTTTATAACTATAAACAAAAATATTGCTTCAGAATTTAAAATTTTATCTTGTATATTTAACATTATCCAAAGGACTGCAGGAAGGTTGATACAAGCAGGAATTTTGTTGATCCTATTTTTGTATTGTTAAAACAAAGACAGTTCATTTAACTTTTCTTTCATTGGTTTTTTATAATTAAGTGAGCTGGCACAAATCAAATCTTGATAAAATCCTATATTTGCTACACTTAATTGTATACAGCAGAAAGATAATCTGCTGTTAAATTTTTAAAAAGTAATCACTAATAAAATGAAATTTAATATAATTTCATTGGCATGATTTAAACAGAATTTATTTCTTCCTCTAACAAATATTGATCTTTTATTCACAATATATGCATATCTTTGTGCAAAAATTGAAGCATATAATATAAATTTCAAAAGTCAATGGAATTTGTATCTTTGTAACTAATTTTTTCCTTTTCTCTTTTATTAAATTTTTATGACTTACTTTCACTATTTATTGCTGAATAGATACACACTAGTTACCATCACTCAAATACATTACTTAAAAAAAGTTAATTGCATAAAAATAGAAATTAACATTTAAAGAATTTTTTTTCCATTAGAAAAAAAAGCTGATATATTGATGCAATTTTTCCATTTTTACTTCTTATGATCAATGATAATGCAAATATTAATCTCTAAGGTATATTTTTTATTACAATATAAATATTATATTCTAATTCTTATACTTTTTGTGTATAACTTAGTATTGGTTTCTAGAAAGGCTCATATTATGTTAGATAGTGCACATAAAAAGTGATAAAAAGATATATAATGTATCTATTTATAGTAGAATATAATTCTATTATTAAAACCTTAATTACTTGTTAAAATTAAGATTATTTTAGTTAATTATATCAACATTAAATTAAAAATATAATTAGGACACTAAATATAAAACCATAATGTGAATGAAAAAGCTTTTTCAATAGAAGAAATTTGATTTATTTTTTTCTTTTATTCTTTTCCTTATTGTAATTCATTTAAAAATTGTTCACAAAATTAATAAAAAGAAAAAAAAATCAAATGAACAAATTTTACCCTTTCTTAGAAGGTTCTTTTAAATTGAAATCCCAAACAATGAGTTGATGCCCTCCACTGACTATTCGCAATCTGTCAGCAGTTTGAGTCATAGATAGACAATAAATGTCTTGAACATCCCCAGTCAATGTGCCCACATAAGTTATATCAGGAAGAGACCACACTAAAAATACAGAAGTATTAAGTAATCAATTTATAAAACTGAAATTGTAATTAAATAAAAAAAAGACTTGTTGTTATTGATATTTAAACAATGTACAAACTCTTAGTACATTGTTTTAACTAAAATGATTAGTAACTGAACTAAAATGATTAGTAAAATGAACTGACTAAAATAATTAGTAAACATAATGTACAAACATAATTAT
>JAPDSC010100852.1:88645-118779 GCA_026290005.1 Latrodectus geometricus | reverse complement strand
TTTTATATAAAATACTTTCATTGCTTTTAAAATCAGATAAGTTAAAAAAATATTTCACGCCTATTCTTGCGGCATATGTGAATCACAAAAACATATGTGATTAAAAAAATGTATCTTAATATATATTTTGCTCTACATTTAAAATTAAAATTAAACAGGGAAAGTAAAAAGTTCATTTAAACATATACATAAATAAATATAGACACACACACACGTATTATTTTAAATTTAAGTATGAAGTCTTAGTATTTTAATAAGTTTTTTTTTTTTTATTTTAAATGTACTTGTTTGGGTCAAGCAGCAGCATTATAAATAGTCATCATGAAACTGTGTTCACTGGAGCAAATCGGAAAGTATGTGTTTCCAAAAGCATAAATGTTTATAAAAGAGATATCTCAATGTCATGAAATAATCAATGGTAAGATAAACATTTTGATCAGTATGCTTTATTCAAGAGTGAAGGGAACGAAAAGTATAAATAAAAGCTTTCCTCTCACGCGTAACGGAACATCTGCGGGCGTCAGATGCAAAGATTTCCATCTGGGTTGCAACTTGAAATAAATTATTTGACAACAACCAGTGACAGCTTTCCAGCCAGGGTGCTGCTACGATCAGAAGAAATGAGAATGCCATTTCTAAGAAAAATTTGAAAAGGATGGCTAGCGAAGCTTGAAACTCGTGGAAGAGAAGGCTCCTTCCAGTACAAAAGCAGCACGAATTACTTTTCGGTGTCATATTAAAGAATGATCAGATTCTCGGATTCAGAGCAACTTGTCAGCGTCACTTTTTCCGATGTTCTTTCACTTATAATGGTAAGAGAAAACTGAAAGCATCGAGAGAAAGTGAGAAAATGTCCTAAGTATCCTCTGTAAAAGGACCATATCTTCGCTTATTGGTAGTTATGGTAAATAAAGAATATTGAAAGGATTAACTAAATTTCCACATTTTTATACAACACGTTTAACCAAAGAAAGTCTTTAGTATGTAGTAATTTTAAAATGATAGTTTCCAAGACTATAGATGAAAATTTATTTACGTACTTTTTTTTTTAAAAAAAGTCTAAGAATTTAATACAAATATAATGTGCCATATAGTCAGATAGGTATTTAGGTAATGTGCCATATAGTCAGATAGGTATAGACAGTAAATCACAATACAAATTAATTATTTTTCGATATAACAACATATAGGTGGAAAATTCACACTTACATTATTTATGTTAGAGATAAAAATATTTAACTTTTTTAATTTAGAAATTTGTAAAAAATTAATTTTTAGCTTTGAATAAAAATAAGTTTCTTCTAATAAAATTAATTGTAGTTTTCATTATTTCAAATTAGTGTGCCTAGTAAATCAGTTTTATGATTAAAGTAATACATCTTTTCATTTAAGTTATTATGAATATTGTAAAGAAAAGTTATTTTTCAGAACTTTTTGATATTATTGTACTCCTTTTGAGGTAGTCCAAAAATATTAAAGAATTTTTATCCCTATTATACTATTTAATTCGAAAATGTAATATTTTAAACGAAGGAAATTTTATCTAATACAGATTTTGAACAGAATTTTATAAACATTATGAAAACTATCTTTATTTTTATTATTCAATAAGAAAATGTTATATTTTAAATGAAGAATATTTATTTAAAACATACTTCTGACAACAGCATATTTTAAAAATTAATATTTCATATGGTCCATAGTTCCCATGGATCTATAAAGAAATATATTTTTTCAACGGTCTATAATTCTAAAAATATTGCCAGCCTACATTATCAACATCAACTTTGTCATAGTACAAGATTTTGCTTATAATTATATGTACATTCATAGCTGTGTATGCAAATCCAGTCATATAGTTAATTGATAATGTGTTTGGAATATTCCCGTGCTACCAAGAACCTCGTAATTTTGAAACTTTAAATTTCTTTTAAAATATTTTTATCAAATAAATAATAATATTTTATTAATGTAAACGATGCAATACAAAAATCTATATTCAGATTAATTATTCTGAAAAATTAAACTATAACGCATTAAATATTTAAATTCCTGAGAACTTTATGTAACACGGTGCCAAATATAAGAGACAGAAGAAGAAATATTTGATTCAGAAAAATTCAGTTAGAGGGTGATTTAACAAAATAATATCTTTCCTATATTTTGAATAATAAATATCACTCCTTACATGTGAAGTTTTAAATATTATTTTTATTGTATACATTTATTAAAAATTAAGAGAAGTATGTATGGAAAAGTTTAAAAGCTTTCACAAAAGTTTTATATATTATAAAAGCTTTCTAATTACTAAATTAAAAGTTGGATGATGTTTTCTCTTTAAATTTCTTGATGACTAAGTAAATGTAATAATTCACAATAAATTAAAAAAAATTCTAATAGGAAATATAAACAGGAATATAGATAAGAAAATTTTTTTAAATTAACTTCGTTATCCAATGCACTCGTTTTTTCTGCATTGCTATAATTCTAGAAAATTGATATTGTTATTCTATTATTGAAATGTTAAAGTCTGCAAGCAAAGTAAACATTTTAAAAAACTATTTTAGGTTGAAGATGCTACATTTAGTTGAAAATGTAGAAAAATGTTTGTTTCTTAAAACTTCATAATTTTTCTTTGCAATACGGAAAAAGGGAATTTTGTAAGAAACAAATTTGTCCATTTTTGATGAATTGCATTTATGTGAAGATAAATATAGCTTCGCAATTTTAATTGATATGTTTTATGAAAACTCGTGTTGTCTGAAAAATAAATGGAAAACTTTAAATGCTAAGTTCCATCAGATAAATTGAATTTGGATAATTAATTGAAGACATTGTTTCCGCAGTTCATATTCTTACTACATACTTATGAAAACAGTTCTGCATTTAATAAATGTTTGTAAATTTAGTGTATATGTAATTGTCTTGTTACTTAACAAGTTTGAAGAGTAAATACCAAATATGCAATATGTATGACGTGCAGAAGTGTATGATAAGAAGACATTTATACTACTAATGTGATTTAAAGAAATATAGGCAATATATTATCTTATTCGATAAAATGAGGTCGTAATCTTTTATCCTTATACCTAGTGAGATAAGAATAAAACAGAGTTACTTACTAATTTGAATTGCGAATAACTGATGCAAATTCAAGCTTTACATATCCAATGGCAGAGGAAAGAATGTCTCTTACACAATTTTAATCATAATGCAAACCTAACTTAACCAAGATACTTTTTCTTAAGATATACAACTAAAATTAAACACAATCTCTCTAAAATAAGTTGTCTTATCAATTTGATTCCAGGGATCAATAATAACCAATTTTTATTTTTCAGTAAATATTAATTCCTCAAAAATGTCATTTAATATCAGTTTTGTGTAAATAATAGAATTACACGCATCCGAAATTACAATTTTCTTAATTTAGAAATTGTGTAAGAATTTGTCTTCCTGTAACACTTGTAACAGGAAGAAATTGTAACGAAATTTATTTTTTGGTTACAATTTCTTCCTGTTACAGGTGTTGTGTGTTTATTACGTTGCTTCTTGCATCCGAATCAAGAAATAATGATTCCGCACCTGTTTTGCGATATTCAGACGGGAACGGCAGAAAAAGCCCTTACTAGGAAGATATCGTACCATACTTTTTTTTTTTAATCTAACTCATCTTTATTGTAATATACAGCTGATTGATTGAAAGTCTTTATTAATATCTGTTAATTATTTTAAATGTATTTGATAAAAAAACATTCACAAGTTTGTAAATTGTTGAATATAATTAAACATAAATGTCATTTGTTATCAACTATTCTTTACCTAATGAAAAATCAAGATCTTGCAATTCTTCAAGGATTAACGTCAATGTCTTTAGCATGTACTGAAATTTGAAACACATCACCATGAATAAGGCCTATCAAGTAATAAGAATTATCATTAATAAATTGTGTAAAATAATTTACTTTAATATTAGGAATTAAATTTTTTTATGTTCAATTAAGTTGTGCTTAGCACCTTATGCTTTCTGCATTATGTAGGCTTTTCAAAAAATGCTAATTTATAAATGCTTCATAGTAAATATTAGACTTATTATGCGAACTATTTATGAATTTTTAAACTTGAGTTTATCATAAGAATGCAAATTATATTTTCATCTGTATATCGACTACAGAATTAGATATGTTTTCATTCAATTTACTTACATTTTTTCAAATTTATTTATTTTAATATAATTGAGATAAAGTTTTTATTTGCAATTACCATAATTTATTGAAAATATCAATAGAGAATCCAATAAGTAAATTGTCAAATGGAAACATTTTCCATTTTTCTCGGTTGATAAATAAAAGGAAAGTTAAAATAAAAAATTTCATTGAAACTACAGAATTATTGTATTGTATGAAACTCCACTTAGTTTTTAGGAAACAATTTCATTTCCGTATTTTTACTTCTTTTAAATGCGGGATTTAGCTTCCTTTTGAATCTGCAACCAAAGAAATAAACTAAAGAAATATATCGACATTACTTGAATTTTAAATCATGGCATATAATTATGAATGACGTAAAATTTATACTCCAAAAAATATGGTTTGAGCACATTAAGATTTGAAAATGATGGCCAATGCTAGCTGTTCGTTAGCACTTACTTTGTACTCTTGCGCTTGATGGTCATTCTTCTGAAATAATTTAAGAAAAAAATAGATCAAAGTTAACTATCCAAAAAAATTAATAAATAAAAAATATATTAACTATCACTTTTCTTTTTAGTTTATTACACTTAGTATGCACTTTAATCTCTTTTCCTTAATAAGAAAATATTGATAGTATAGATTTAAAATAACCACTTTTATAAATAAAACACTGCGGCAGATAACTTTTATGGTCTGCTTATAAGAACATACGATTTATTAAGTTAATAGATTCATATATGTTAATAAAACATTGTTACTCCATCGCCCACCTTTTCTAATGGTCGTCATGTATGACTGCGGATAGGGACCTCCTAGGTTTGAATCCCGGTTCGGACAAGGATGTACTTTTTCTCTCTCTCTCTCTCTTCTGTCTTTGACCTTTTCTTGTATAAAATGAGTTGTAAATGGTTACCTACCCTATAAATGGATACCTATGGCATGCGTGTACTGAAGAGGTCGGACTCCAAACCAAATTACGGTTCAGTTGGAAAAGTTAAGCAGCGCACCCCATTCCGGCATCCTAACTGGCACAAGACAACAACAAAAAACTATCAGCCATGAAAATTTTTTATTTAGATATTTGAAAAAATTTCCTAATTCTAAATAAAAATCTATCTGTGTACTTTATTAATATTTAAGTTTATATTATTGGGAAAATTAATATTTAATGATTACACAAAATATTTAGTTCTTATATGATTTTAAAAATGTATGCAATACATGTGTATTTTCGACGTAATTTGTATAAAATCTATAGATATTTGGGAAAACAATTAACAATAAGTTCTTAAGTTCAGTCAAAATTATAGATCTTAGTAACAATTTCTCAGAAAAAAATGGTGCATTTTCGAATAGAAGAAAAAAAAAATTAAGTTTCCAAAGTGGGAGAAAAAAAAATCTCTTTTCACCGTATTTATTTTATTGAAAAAAATAGGTTAAATATACTTCCTGATATTATTTATTTGAAAATTGCTCTTTTTAGAAGGAATAAGTTAATTCTAATTATTTTTATAATTATGAATTATAAGTATTTATTAATGCTACGCAGTTATAACTTTTGATTGATGAGGTAAGTTTTGAAATATAATATTTTTCAAAATATTTCATACAATATTTAGCAGCAATATCTTAATATTTAAAAAATTTTCAAATTATCATATAGAATAAAAACAAATAAAATTTCAAAACGAACAATAATTTATGTAAAATATCTGTTTGTTTATTTACTAATACTTCTTAACTATCATTAATTATTTTTATTAAAATTTTAATTTATTGTATTTTACATATTTTAATTAATTTATGGTAAAAAACGACATTATGCATTTAGATTTGAATAAAATTTATGTGGACATATTTTTTGTGAAATTTTTATTCATATTACTTTATTTCTTAGAAAAAAAATGAGTATTTTTAAAAAAATTAATAAACTGTTTCATATCAAATGAAAAAACAGATACTTAACGAATTGGATTGTATAAAATTAGGTGATAAGAGCCAATTTAATAGTTCATATTTTATTTTCCTTTCTTATTTATCACAATTTGCAGCTTTGGATATTTTCTTCCTAAGTTCTTCCAGTGGATTAAAAATTTAATTTTCTTTTCTTCTTCTATATATTTTCCAATACTCTTTTAGCTTTTCAAGGAGATGTATTGTATAGAGAATCTGAAATAATATTTATGAAAAATGGAAGATTCAAATATATATTAAACTTCAAAATAAATATATAAAGAAGAAAATGAAAAATAAAAATGAATGGTCAACAAATTCAGCAATACAGATTCAAGTTTTCTCATATATTTCTGTAAATATTTTAAAGTATGGCATACCTAAACTAAAAATCTCTAAAAATTAATGCTCCTCGTTTTTTAAACTGTCTAAAATGCTATATTTATTTTAGAGATAAATGAAAGTTCACTTTTTTCAACAAAAAACCTATGTATTGCTTTCTAAAAGATTATAGTTTTCGTTCGAAAGAACAAATGCCTGTTCAGACACGTTGATTTGTGGTATTCATCGATTTTCTAGTAGAAATTGCTGTTCGTTTCTGAAAGTGAGTTTCCTTTCGCTCTTCGTAATTACATGTTGTATCGTTATAGTGATTTCGTTTCTCAAGGAAAACAAATGCATTCTCTTCAAGTGGATGTTTTTCCTTTTACAGTTAATGGGAAAGTTAATTAGGACTTCCAATGCAACATCTGGTGATGCCTTGATTTCTAATTAATAAAGTAAGTATTCTGGAAATTAAAATACCTAAAAATAAAACGTTACATCATTAGCATTAATCAAATACAATTTATAACATTTTAAATTATTGAACACTTAGTGTTTCACATCATATGTCTTACATTTTAAATCTTTTTTTTTGTGTAAAACAATTCTTACACACGTTAAATGCAGAAATAACATTCATTATGATAATTTTTTTGTTCAATAAATATACTTCTACTACATGAAAAGCTAAGAAATCTTTTAGGAAATAAGCAAATTTTTCTATAAAAATTTTTGCTTAAATTCTTTGAATAGAAAAATAGGAAATGATGCTTTAGTACTTACACTATGCTTTTAGTAATGCATAGAAAATAAAAATTTCAGTAAATATTTGTTTTAGATAAAAATTTAAAAATAAATTTTTGTTACAAAAAAAAATTAATTTCAAAATTATGGAGTCACGTAAAGGAGATTTTAAAGCAGCTTTATTCGAATATTCATAGTAAGATACACATAATTTGAGAGCAAAGCTATAAAAAGTCAAGGAATATGCATTTACAGAAAAAAAGCATTTAAAAAAACATAAACAGCAATCACATCGCTCTCTCAATCTACTTTTCAAAACAAGTAAAATCTTTAGAATATACTTTTTCAGGAACCTGTTTCAAAGAACTCAAAACTAAATTATCATTAAAAATTGTATTAAATTTTTTATTTCGAATTTTTTTCTTTCTATGCTTGAAACAACTGTCATTGTATATTCGAGATCCAGAATGCAAGATGAGTGGCTTTTGCTAAGACACTGCTGACTAGATGCCTTGACATGAGGCCAAGCATAATAATGATGCAATTCACTAGCAATTCCTTAAGCTTTCTTGATATGAGTTTCCACAAAATTATAAAAGTTGAAACATAATAGACTCATTGATTCCAATTATTCTTAGTCTCACTGCATGTTGATAGAATCCAACAATATGTTAACAATATTTGTCAACAATCTGTCAACAGATTTGGTTTCTAGGAATATTATTTCAGAAGAGAAGAAATAATGTATTTTCTTAAAACTTTTATTGACTTGAAATAAGTATCAAAATAATGCAACTAATTTTCACAATTAAATATAAATTTTAGGAGATTCGGATAAATTGAAGCATCTGTTTCTATTAACGGTATCTGTTAATTTTTTCTTGCATTTGTTCTTAGGTGACTGAGGAAGGATTTATTTGGAAGAAATATGTCATAACTTTAAATCATTGCTTTGAATTTTAAAAATTGGCTTTTTCCAAATATCTGCTGTAGCCATTATCTAGTCAAATGGTATTTGCGATGCAGAATGAATCTGTTAATATAGCGATAAAACACTTTCTAGTCGGCCATCTTAGATTGAGTTCTGAAAACAAATGTATTTCTTGTAAAAACACTATAAAGATTGCAGGCTCTGAAACTTGTAAGCATCAATTACCTGCAAGCTTCTATAATTTTCTTAACTGTTTCGGTAAATTATGTGTTAATTTCGTAAAAGAGCTTTTTAACTCTAAATTGGACACTTACAATTATAGGGCGCATAAAAATAGTTCTTATTTTAAGATTTATCAATAACAATCTTAGTCTTCGTTTCAAGGATAAATACTATTAATGCCGTAAAATAGTTAAACTGCATAAAATGCTTTATAAATGTATAATTATGATTATGGGAGAATTATATATCAATGATTTAATATGATGATTCCGTATTTAAATACAATAAATTACACAATTGAATAACTTGAGTATGCATTATATTCACAAAACTATTTAAAAAAAAGTTAAATTATTTCCTGCATTTTACTTTTTTGTAAAACATCATAAAATATATGATTACAACTCCAATAATTTTTGTAGATTTCATAGCTTGATTAGAAAAATATTGTATTTCAATATATAAATTTTCTAATTAAAATACAAATAAAAGATCAGAGATAAGGTTGTGATAATGCTAATGTGTTTATTTGTATGATTTGCAAATGCTCTCATATAAATTTTGGTGATTTTGTGGTTCATACCTTAAAATGTTCTAAATTAATATTTTTGACAAAGCAATTTGTATTTCTTATTGAATGCAACATAAGACTATTATTTTTTTATCTTAATTAACTATTAAATTTTTTTAAGTATTCTAAATTTGTTCTAATTATGGTTTCAACTATCAAAGATAAATTTCATATAGTTAATTTTTTTTTATTTTGTTCATTATAGTCTAATATATATTCTGAATTTCTCTTTCTATGGAAATTTATCTCGATTTCAAATTTTAATAATATAAAGTATGAGATAAAGAAAGAAGTTAATTTCTCACAGTTCATATGTTTTTCATCATATTCATAAGTTTTTTAGTTAGAAACTGAAGGAAGACAAATTTGATCTCTTTAAGTATTTAAGAGTAAGTTCAATAGAAGTCATGTATTTAATATGTTCCTTAAGTTGCCCCAAAACCAATATTTTTTTTTTTTTATAAATTTTCCAAATATTCAAATCACATTTTTAAACTATTTAAATAAAAAATGAAAATAATAAGCAATAAACTAAGAAAATATAGTTAAAAATTTAAAATTAAATTTCAAATATGACATCTTTTATTTTCTGAAAAGTAATTGATTTCTTTAATTAAATCATTCGTCGTCAAAAAAACATTTTATAAAACTCAGATTAATTCATAATCTATAAAAAATCATAATGAATGGAAATTTACAAGTTGCACACACACATTATAGGGATTTTACTTTTAAAAAAATTGTTGAATTACTAAAAGGCCTTAAATTAAATAGTGTAAAATGAAGCAAATTAAAAAAAAATATTGTTCTCTGCCTAACGTAACTTTCGTTGATTAGTTTGTGGTCTGTAATATGTAAGTGATTTTCAAGACGTACTTACAAGAAAATCACCACTTTAACCAGATGACTGACAAGGAATGAATTTTTACATCGGGCTTTGTCAAGGACCGTTTTTCTTCAGTTTGTTTACACAGTCGGGTAAACTTAGACAGTAGCGCTGTAGTTAACATTCTGAGACAAAACTTCCCAAAAGGCATTAGAATTTTCAAAAATTTAATAACTTGTTTGCAAATTACATACAAGTACATTTTTGACTCAAGTATTTATATAAAAAAATCGCTGTAGTTAACATTCAGAGATGGAGAGATTGAACTGATATTTTTGTAGATTATTCAACTGCCTTTATGAATATTAATTTCATTGATATGAATACACAACAAAAAATTAATACACAATAACAAATGTAATTTTATTGATTAATATGTGGACAAATGTTATACGCAGAACAAGTTTATGAACATTTGAATAAACATATAACCCTAAATAATTCTTTTAAAATATGTATATCGCGTTAAAAATATTTTTCAAGTTTCTTTTTGAAAATAAAATGTCTAGTATTTATCAATGAAGTAATAATGGCATTACATAATCCTTTGGAAAATTTGTCTTATGATCAGAGAACATAATTCGTGGACTCCAATCTATTACAAACTGCAATTTTGGAAGTATGCCATAAAATTTTATTTAAAATAAATTGTATATTGGTAAACTTTCTTCAACTTAAAATAAAAATCATTTAACATAAAGCATCATTGAAATTTTAGTTCAATTCATTTTATAAAAATACATTTATAAACAAAAGAAAAGTTTTCCTTTATATTATTAATTGTTTCATTATACTTATACAATTATTTTCATTTGATTAAAATTATTAAGACCTTTTTTTATTTTGTTTTTTAGAAATCATCGCTTGTTGAAAAGAAAAATAGCATCTTAAGTAATTTAGAATCACAATATTTTAAGTTACTTAAATATAAGTTTCTTAAGTAAAAGTTTCTAAGTATTCTAAAAGTTTCTTAAATATTTTTAACAAAAGTGATTAATTTATTTATTTATATTAATTTGAATTTGAAAAAATATTAAGTCATTTAATATTTTAGTTCAAGTAAATGCTCTAAATTCCTTGTAATATATTTTGAAATCGATGTACATTCATTTTCTTTCCTTCGCACTTAAAATCAACTGTAAAATGTGAAAGCAAAAGACGTCAACTGTTTTACTTTTAAAGTAGCTGAATTAAAAGCCCATAACGCCTAGCAAAAGATTCAGGTCATTTTATTCTGCTCAAATGGAAAAATTCTCGATACGTAAAGAAACAGCTTAAATATTCATGTACTCCAACGCTTACATTACTAAAATATGCATGCAAGGGCTTTCCTAGAAATTTGTGACTCATGTCAAATCACATTTACTACCAGCATGTAGGAAGTAATCTAATAAATATTCATAGAAAGTAAAATAATACCCTAAAAATAAAAGTCTTCTGTACACAAGAGAAGCTTCAGAAACTATGCCGAATGTGACAGTAGCCATATACTATAATGTCTAGAAATGCAAGTTGTTAAAATTAAAGTTTCAAGAATGCAGCTGTTTCTCAGAGACATTCTTCTAATGTGTCTTTATACTTCTGTGTGAGTTCTCTTTCTTAATTTTTCTCGTAGCAAGCAGAAAACAATTTCGTTTCCAGTGAGAAATAGGAAATTGGGCGGGAGGTTGCGATAAGATTAGACAAGCTGCGCTCACAGTCAAGCAGCTTTATCTTTGGCTGTATTAATTAGCCATAGTGTGCTCAGAATGTGGTAAAACTACTTTCTTCTATAGATGAAGGACATTCAAAGCATCATTCATCTCTTAGTTATCATCCGTTTTGTTTTTAGTCATTTGTGTTGGCAAAGTTACATTTGTTACTACAAATGATGTAAATTTTCTAAGAAGAATTTAGTCATGGGCATTTATAAAACAAAATATTTAACTATTTAACTGAGGAAACTATTATAACCAGGTTTTATGAGCTTTGACTGGCTTAAATAAATAGTTTGCAAAATTTCCGAATTATTATTTCTAATATACGAATTAGTTTGTTTTATATATTGATTTACGTAAATGTTATTATCCTCGACGTTTAAATATTTTATTATTTATTTTTTACTCATTTTAATGTAATTCTTAATATATAGTTTTGCCAATGTGTGTTTGGTATACCTTTTATTATTTTTACATTAGTTTTGTTAATAAAATGAATGTTACCTTAATGAACAATCATTTTAGATTTTTTCTTATTTAAATATTACTATAAATTATTTTGTTACATAATATTGGAAAATACATCCGTTGAGTTAACAATTACTTTTAAGTTAAACAGTAGTTTTTTTGATAAAATATTTAAAGAAATTGAGTTTTTATGTTACTAAATTTAGTAGAGCTGTGTGTCACGCATAATATCCTTTCCTGTTGTGTAGTATTGCATAGATAAGAACTGTCAAGCCACATATTGACTCCCCATTTATAGATGCCATACATAATTGCCATCTCCCCAGTTGTCTTTCACCTCTTTATTCATGGAAATTGTCGCATTTATTGAAAATTCAATAAATTTTTCCCAATGAATAAGCTTTTTTCTATATATTTATTTCTATAAAAGTGCTAATTTTGTCCGTAATATTTAGACCCGTTGAAAAGAAACTAGTTCTAGTGATTCAAGGTAGTATTAATTGTCTGCTTAAAGTTAACAGTGTCAAAGGATAAGGTTTTTACGGGTTTGATTCAGTTACGTGATTGGCATTAAATGCTGCTTTATTTAAAGTTTAAAAATAACATATTTCATAAAATATTCACAGTAGTGTATAAGAATAATCCATTTCTTTTTGAAAAAAAAGAAAGCGAAATTTTTTCTTGTACGTATTTTTTATTTATTTATTTTTGCATTTTTAGAAGTAAATTTGGGGTTTTTTAAATGTCAGCCAAAGAAATTTTCAACTGACAGAAAATTACTTAAAAGTTCAGGTTATTATATAATTTTACAGCCACAGTTTGTTTTTTATTACCTCTTTAAAGTAGCTTAGTTTTACTATCATGCTCAAAACGATCTATGTTTTTTCATAGTAGTTACCAATAGTTAAGCAATATTTTACCTATATAGTTTTGGTAATTTGAAAATAAATAAATTTTGATATTTTTAAATGAGCATTTGTTTGTTAATTTATGTTCATGTTTACAAATTAAATTTCGTCTTTCAGATTCGAAATGAAAAGTAACAAGTAAATGTCGACACATGCTTACATGATAGGATGAAATATATAAAAAAAATGTGAAATAATATATAAATTAATGGCAGCAAACTCAATACTTTATATAATATTTCACATTTTTTATATATTTATGTAAAATTAACAACAAAAAATGCAATGGTTTATATAAGAATAATTATTTTTATTGTATCTATAGTTTCATGTATTTTAAATCACTAAATCTCTTTTAACACCTCAGTATTTAATAGTTTCAACCGATGGAATTATTTTTGGAGTCTTTTTAAAATTCAAAAATCATTAAATAAACGCATTTAAATTATAGAAAATTCGAAAACATTTAAAAATAAAGAAATTAAAATGATGCGTAGAAGTTTACAAAGATGTAAAGATTTTTATGGTACAATCGGGTTTATATAAACAGCTAAATTTTAAGTTAGACAAATGTTCGATATTTTAGGTTTTAAAATTGTTAGATTGAAGTAAATTACAAAGCTTACATAAGTTTTCTATAACGAAAGGTTATAAAAAATTCTACATTCACAACTGGTAAAAGTTATTTAAACTCTTTTACTAAGTAATTCTTATTTTTATCCAGGGATTTAAATTTTCCCCTAAAATGATATCGTGATGTAGAGAGAAATTCAATATGATGTTTATGCTGACCACAAGACCTTTTGGCCAAAAAAATGTAGTTGTGAAAAATTGACATTTATTTTGTTTTTTAACCAAGTTGCAAAAACATCTATGGCCAAGTATATCAGTAGTACAAGGAAGCACTAATGTTAAAACTTTCATGTCCGTATTAATCAGATAATAGAAAATCTACTTGTAAGAGACTCCACCATCAATCTAGCTTAATAAAGGAACATTATTTATTCTCTTCTAAGCACTTTTCAGAGAATTTTACTGCAAACAACTTTACTAGTGAAAGAAAATAAACTCGAAATAATATCTTTTATAATGCATTCGCATTTCAAAATTAAGAGGGCTATCCAATATCAATTTTTCTCAAAATTGTTATTATCAAGTAAATAATAGAAACTGATTTTTGTTTAGTTACAAAATATCATAAGCAGAGGTAAGAATTATGTCTCCTACTTTCGCTTCTAGTTTTTACTATATGCTTCTTAGGGACACGAATATTGCTAAAATTGATGTAAATAAAATTCGCCTACCAAATCTTCTATGTAATTGCTTAGCATAAGTATTTCTTACATGATGATAAACACGTATCTGCTGTTTCAATCAGTTCCAAAATTTTCCTTCACAGAGAAAAGTTTTTCAGATGACTCAGTGTTGTATTGCTCTTGATATAAATCTAACAATGAATGTATTCTGTTATTTTGGCTACCCTATTACCTGAGAGAACAATGATCATTTACTGATAATGGTGATAAACTTAAAGGAGGTAGAAATTATTTTTCAATTAGATTTTATATTAAATTAATTTTAAAGTGTATGTTAACGCTTTGTTAGACATGAATTTAAAGTTCATGAAAAATTAGTGGAAATTTGATGTATTAACATAAAAAATTTTAATAATTCAATAACTTTAAAACACTTAAGTTAAAGTTGAATACATTTAAGTCCTCTAATTTCAATTAAAAGTCACTAATAAACATCAACTTGAAAAAAATATGTATACTATTAACTATATTAAATAATATAGTTTGAAAACTACTAGATATGCTTGAAAATAATGAAAAATATTATGAAATATTTTTATTTTCTGAAACAAATATACAGGTTACTTCCAAGAACAGTAGTTTCTGAAATTTACTTCTTATTTATGAAATGTTATATATTTATAAGGAGTTTATGATAAATTCAGCTGTTAATTTTTTATAAGATAACTTGAAATAAAAGAAATATTTCTTATTCACTGAAATATTCATAACGATGTGAAATTAAATTTAAATGTGTGTAAAATAAACAAATATCACCCTTATGCTAAATTATGCGTTGGAAAAATTACTTGTATGCACTTTCCTCATATTCACAACAAAAGTGCTCTTGAACACACCTTAATCTGCTGCTTGATAAAATTCATTCATGTTAATTGCATAATCTCAATTTGCATCAAAAGTTTTAAACTTAATTTACTTTCAAAATAATCAAATAAGGGAAATGCATGTTAAGTACTATTAGTTAAACTATATAAAAGATTGTACTAATGTTATAACTTTACTAGTTAAGTTGAAATCCTAATTAATTATATTTTGTAATATTTGAGTCTCTGCAATAAAAAAAATATATCAGGAAAATGTTCTGCTTGAAGTTGTAGACTAAATCCTGTTAAGCGAATAATTAACACAATTAAGATCTTACTTTAAATTTCATTTAACTTTTACAATTTAATTTTTAATAAATAATATATATTTTTTGAAAAACATTGATGTAAGTTAAAGTACAGAATTTAGTAATTATTATGAGCCTGATAATCAATAAGAAATATATTATAAATTTCAACTACATTATCTTATTTTTTCTTATACTTTCTTTTAGATATTTTATATCTTAGTTTTTGCTCAATATTTGTTGCAGTCAAATAAGAGGTCTTGGCACATTACTTTACTTCAATTCTTCATAAATTTCCGATTTATGTTTAACCATAAAATGAAACTATAATCTAAATTGGAATTATTTTATAAACTATATTTTCAGCTATAATCATAATTAAGTTCGTCATCTTATTCCAATAACCATCAAATATATGTCAGCATTTGTGCAAGTTTAACTATATTTATTTAACTCTTTTTAAAGAAAGGTTAGAAATACTTGAAGATATTCCTTCATGAGTCAAAATTTTTTTGTAAATGAATATTAAAATTAAATTATTTCAACAGGTAATTTGTTTTAAATATTTATCAACAAGTTTAAAATTTTAGGTATAATTATCACCTTTCTTAAATTTTTTTTTTATCGAAACTAGCCTATTTCAACTGTCAATAATTTTTAACATTTTTAATTTAAAATAAAAACTTCTTATCATAAAATACTTTTGAAACCTTAAAAAGAACTTAAAAATAAAATATCTAATCTCCTTAATAAGAAATTTCTGCAATTTTCGTTTAGTTACTCAACTCTTTTTGTTTGATATAATGAGAAATATTTTGTATTTGCATCTAAATTGACATACATTCTAATGCAATACTTAAAAAATGTAATTAACTATATTTTAGAATTTATCTTTTAATGTTTAAAGCATACAAAATTCAGAGGAAAAAACATTCAAAATAAGGTTTCGCTTAAGACAATTAGATAAAAGCATATTTTGGGTTACCAAAGAAAAAACAATTAATATAATATTAAATAACACTTTCAAGATAGCAATACATGACATTTAACAAATAATAGTAATATTACAAACTTAATATATTTTCATATAGACTGAGTCTAAAATAACATCTCAATAAATGATGGAGAATATACTTCGTGTTAATAAAACTTTAATAATTTATTTGATTTTAAGACACATTAATAGGTAAATATAAAGTATTATATTATATTAAAAATATTTATCTAGTTAAGGATTTTTTAACTACATTAAATTAGCAAAAGTTTAAAAGAAACGATAATTATTTTCTGAATTAATCTCTAATTTTTACAAAGGAGTGTCAATCCTGTAAATGCTGTTAAGCTTATAAAATATTTATATTTTTATTCAAATATTTACATATTATATTTAAAGATTAGTTGAAATTAACGCATATATTTTAATATATACTTGAATTCATATATATAGAAAAATATTTCAATTATATGTTCAGTTTTAAATATTCGAGATATTTCTACCCTATAAAATATTGAAAATAGAGTATGTAAGGAGTAATTTACATTTTTTCTTCATACCTTTAAGCCAACATATTTTTCAGAGGATAAATGTATGATGAAATATTAATTAATAATTGTGAAATATTGCATACAATTCTTTTAAATAAAGTTAAAAAATGTACAATGAATAATCAGTATTTTATTTTCTTAAATGCTATATAAAGATTGAACAAAAATATTTACATAGCTATTATCATTCAATATTGAAATTCCAAAATATTAATAGAAATAACCCATTTTTGAAAAATTTCATTTAATAACCAATTTATTTATGCAAGAAAAATAATTCAGAAGTTGCACTTTACTTATATTTACAAATCTCTGAATTTACTGTCAATTACTAAGCAAAACAAATGAAAACTATAATGCTACTCTTTAGGAATATTATTTCAGTTTTCTGTATTAAATTGATTTGAAGAAAGTATCATCAAATATTTATATAATAACGAATAAATGTATGTATATATATATATATATATATATATATATATATATACAGTATGTATATATACAGTATACTGGTGTACAGTAGAAACAGTACACCAGAAATAACTTTCATGATAAAACCATACTTAAAACGTAAAAAAGAATTTTTTAGAAATTGAAAGAAAGTTAGAATTCCCTACTGGAACACTCAATATAAGCCTAATTTGTGCAGATTTCATTTCTGATTAAGTTATGAAGATGTTAAGCATATCAATATGAAACATCATGTGTCAGGAAATTTATATTATTGATGGATTATGAAAATATAAATTGAGATATTTTTAATATTCCACTAATTATTGAGTTTCAGAATTATTCAATGAGCAGATAAGGAGCATTTTTACTGAAAACCATTTTATTATAAATTACAAGGAAACGAATATTTTAGTAGCAAAATGTTTCCTATTGGAGGTATATCTCATTTTTTGGCATTGTAAAGCTAAGAAATGTGGCCGTATACTTTTCTCGAATCGAGTATTGTGTTCAAGAAAAATGCATCTTACTAAGTTTAGCGCTTAAAGAGAATTATTTATGAATGCATTTATTTATAATGATAATTTCTTTTTCAATAAAAATGTATGTGTTCTTTTATGTGTTTCATCAGTTTTATATTTATAATTATTTCATAAAAGATTAAAAAAATTGAAACTAAGCATATGTATAAGTATATAATGTTCGAATGTCAATCAAGAACATAATTTTTGATATCAAGAAAGTGGTTTTTTTAAAATTAAAGGTAATGATTATTTATACTATTTGTTTAGTTTATACTTTGTTCAAAACACTTATTTTTTGAAATGAGGTTTCACATTTAAATCACCAAAAATCAAAACTGTCGAACTTTGAATCAATAAAATATCTCATATAGTTACAAAATTTTTAAGTAATAAAAATGTATTACCTTTTATATGCACTATAACGAAAGTTAGACAGGGATATATAGTAGAAACTCAAAAGACATTCGATTAAATGAATAAAAACACTCTTTGGAAAGTTAAATAAAAAAAGTAAATATTGCGTTACTGTTTAAAATTACAGTGAAATAAATCATAAAAAAATAGTGATTTAATTTCATTTTACATTTAACCTCATCACGGGAACGTACAGATAAAATGGAATGGATCACATAATTCTGTTACAATTTTTTAAGCGAGAATTAAATTAAAAAATGATTTTATTATTTATATTTTTTACTGTTTTTTATATTAATAATTTTAAATATTAACTCTAAAGTGTCATATTAGGTAAGCAATATTCCTGATTTTCAGATATAATTTCATCATATTTGTTTTGTTGACATCTATAAATATAACATTTATTAAAATGTTTAAAATTCTAGAATACTTTTCATGCGAACATATTTTTTGTGCCTTTCCAGCAAAAATAATGCTTGCAGAGAGCTGCAAAATTTTTGTACTGTTTTTAAATATTTTATGTATTCCATTGTTTATTTAATTTTAATGACCTGCAAAGGTGATATTTTATAGAACTACATTCATTATTTAACTTGGGATTTAGCTATAAGCAAATGAATAAACTTTTAAAATACGTTTTCTTGTTTGAATGTTTAAGTAAAATAAAATATTTACTCAGAAGATTTATTTTATACTGTAACAAAATAGATTATTGTCTTTAATTCTCTAGTGACATAGTAAAAGAAATTCAATTAAATGCTTCTTTGAAAAACATAGTATATCTCTTGTAGGTTTAATGTAAATAAATTATAAATAGGGTATTAAATACGGTTGTTTGTTTTAGAATATTGAATGTGACTTTTTTTATTTTAAAAGTAAGTTAGAAAAATAAAAGTTAATAAACCAAAGTAAAGAAAACTTTAACACATAATTTTTGTTTATTGATAAATTATATATTTTCGCTTTTTTTCCTAATGTTTTGTTTTTGACATTTTAAAGAATGCAATCAGCATTGATTTATCTTAATTGTACTTTTAATTCAAATGAGCTGTCTCATAATCTGCTGATTATGTCTTTCATTTCTATCAAATTAAAAAAGTATAGAATGTCGTTTTAAAGAATGATAGAGCAATGATGTATAACGTGTTCTGTTTTAATTTCTTGATAGTTCATTTTACTCCAAATACATAAACCATCTTAATCATTAGCATCTAAATATTATTTCTTTGTTTAAATATAAATGAGATTATCCTTAATTAATAAATAATTACGTCTTTTTAAATTATATTTTCATTTGTTTATCTTCTTATATTAATATATTTTATTATAATAACTTATTAATTACTTATATTGAGACATATCTTCCTTTAACATATTTGCGCTGAATATGAAAAAATTTAAAACTTGGAAAGTGTTTTCATATATAAAATGAGATTTGAAAACCTATGTTTCATGCAATCACAAATGCACATGATATATTAATAATTCTAAAGTGTTTTATTTCATATTCGCTGCATGTTTATTAAGTTTATTAAAGAGGAAATATATGCTCAGTATTTATACATAAATGGGGGATTAATAATATGGTAACATGATTTTTGAGAACAGTAACATGATAACATTTATTCATAATTGTTCAATTACACTAAAAATGTATATTTTAGAAAGAACATCAAAGAAAACATCAATCTGTTTTAATAAAAAAAATTAAGAAATATGTTTTTTACTGATATTGTAAATTGAAAACTTAATCAAATTAACAAAACTGATAAAAATTTAGTTACATAATGACAAAAATAATCAAAAGAAGTCATATAAATATTATTTTAAATATTCCAATCTTAAAATTAATCATGCAATTGAAAATTTAATAAACGAAGTATAGTGCCAAGTTTTTAACTACAAAGCAATTTAATTCAATTATTGTTATGAAGCATTATTAATGAATTAAAGTATGAATTATAAAAGACTGTGTATTTATGATATAAAACATTAAAATAACTGTATGAAATTAAAATTTGTCAATCCATAAGCATATTGAAATGGTTTCAAACCATAAAAGCTAGTTTTTTTTTTATAAAATATTATCTTTTCATTCATAATTGATTTTTAAATTGATTATTAAAATTTACCATTAAATCAAAGACAATATTTAAAATTTTGAAAATTTTATTTTAATCCAGCGATGAACTCTATATAAAGTAAATAATATTTTAAAATCACTCACTATTTACAATGAAAAAAAGTTCAATCTGAAAATATATTTCAACATTTCCTTCTATTCATTTCTAAAGTTTCTGTCGAAGTGGTTTCAAATCCAGTAGAAATCAAATCCCGTGTAGAGATTTCTAAATGCGATGTATGTATTTGCTAGAAAATCCAGAATTTTTGATATCAAAAAAAAAAATAAATAAAAAAAATAATGCAAAAAATGTCATCCCCAACCTCTAAGATATTAAAAAAATTGGAATTAATGCTATAATTTCGTTACATTAACAATTTACATATAAGTTTCCAATAAAATTTGAGTTATTATGAAACACTAAACTTGGTGGTTCTTCAAGAAGATTGATCAACTACTAATTTTATACTTTTTATCATTTCTCAAGTAACTCATTTGTTTCCAAATTGTTTCGAAATGTTACTTTTATATACTTTTTTCCCATTTTAATTAGTATGAACATTCTAAAAGCTGTTTAACTATATGAATACCGTATATATACTGAAATACAGTGAATATTTTCAAAAATGTTGCCATCAAATGCAATTGTTCTAAGATGAAAGATAAAAATTGTTTCCAATAAAATTCGCACGTGTTTATGTCATACTGAGAATAACTTAACACACAAATAAGTAGTATACTTTGAATAGTTTATTGAAATATATTTGATATAAATGGTTACATTACATTTGCTGCATATTATCAATAATTCTTAAAGGAAATTTTAAATATAGAAGTTAAAAATTTACTCAGAAATATATATTTTCGATTAAAATTTAGAAACTAACAATAAGAATAAGTAATTTCAATCTGATTTCCCACTGCTACATTTTCCAATTAAAAATTTATAATTGTTCACTACATTTTATATATGAATATTTATATTCCTATAGAACAATTAAAAGTTAATTAGTATAACTAAATTTTAGCTGTTATTTCTTGGTGGTTGGTTATTTCCCAGTGTGATTACGTACCTTTTTTATTTTGCTTTTAAGCGGATTTTTCTTTTTCTAATCAAAAGTGAATATTCAAATACCTATTTATTAATTATATGTTTATCAATTATTAGATATAAAAAATAAGGTTGTTATTTAAGGTTTTTTGATTTTGTTATAATTCCGTATATTCATAACGCAGTAGTATTATTAACGTACCTTTTCCAGAATTCAAGAAACACACATGTAAAAAATTAATTATTGATATACATTTTAAATTTATTGCTAAAATTAAATATAAAAATATAATTTTGAATTTTAAAAGATTAAATTGTTTTTCCCTTAAATGTCTTAATTTTTGGAAAATAAAAAAAAAATTGATGAAATTTATGATTAAGCACAAACAAATGTTCATATTCAGTCATATCCAGAGATATGCTGTCAAATATTTCATATCCTTTTCTTTATTGAATTCAAAGTTTCATCAGAAACATAAGAAGTCTTTCTATCCACAAAGAAACTAGATCAGCAAAAGTGTAGGAACTAATGATTTGATCTTGGTTAGCAATAATTGTTTTCCGATGAGAAAACTTGTCGATAAAGCAATAATGGATTTCGAGTCCTAAAAAGCCTTTGATGAAATTGCCGTGTGTTTATAAATAAAATATATCATATTACTTTTAAAGTTTTCATATTACTAGTTTAATTGAGATTGTTCATAGCACTTATTATGACTACCTGAATGGGTTTTTAATGGATTAGTTTTGTTTATAAATTAAAGTAATCATAATTAGTGGTGTTAATCACAATTCTTAAATCATAATAATCATAATTCTTAAACAAAATAATCATAATCTAGACAATGTAATGGAGTTTTACATGGTCTAGATTATGATTATAATGTTACTCAAATACGTTTCATTTATGAAAATCATTTAATATTTAGCTTTTTACATTAGATTAATAATATTAGTATAGAAAATATATCATTGAATGTATTTTGTAACTAATTTATTATCTTAAAACCAAGATTTGATTAATAAAAATTAGATGCAAAGTTATTTGGGCTAACATTAAGTGAACTATTTTATTAGGAAATGATAGTGACATCATTTTTAACAAATGTTCGTTCCTGAGTTAGTAGTATAAGTATTTGAAATAATGTATAAAACAAGAGTACCTTTTCTGAAAAGAACTCATTACTGCATCTGAATGTGTTATGAATGATTATTAATTTGAAAATTGTAATTACTTAATATAATTTTAATATACGAAACGTTAAAATTAAACATAATATTCAGATTCATAACATCGGTTCAACGTAAGCGCAATAGAATTTCAAATATAAGTTTTCTAGATCCTGTAATAAAGGATTTTTTGAAAAATAGCTTAAATTTAAAAAATGATTAGGGCTGCTCTGTTTAAAAATGTATGTGAATGATATCTCATGATGGTTTATTATAAGAACTAGAGGTAGCTTCGAAGAAATCACTATCTTAGAGTGAATATATAGCTGATCACAGAAATTAATTCACTTTGATCTAAAACTATTTTGTTATATATAACACTCTAGCAGAATGTTATATTTATCAATGAACAAATCAATTAAGAAAATGATCGCAAATGCCTTTAAAGCTATTATACAAATGATTAAAAAAATGCTCCCTGCATAATATCAAGGGAAAACGATAGCAGGCAAGTGAGACATTGAATGTAATGGAAGTTGCAACTGGATCACTTTAAGTACGTCTTTCTATTTTGCCATTTTAATTGCCAATCTAGGCATTCAGTTTGCGAGACATCTTTGTGCATAAACCGTTTTAGCTGTATCATAAAATTCATTTTATTAAAAACGCATTTTATGTAACAATTGAAATTGCAAGATTATTCTACAGATCTAGATGTTGTTTTAGAAATTGTACAAGTCCATGAACATCGGCAAATATATTCTATATTCAGAGGTAAAATTACTTCATTAATATTGTGTTTTGAGTAAATAAAATTACTGCATACATGGCTCCACTATTATTTATCACGTACAATAACAACCACTGCATTATCCATAGTCAAAATATGGTGTGAATTCTTTTTGAATTTTATAGCTTTAATGGGAGTGGGAACAACACATCATTCAATAAGAAAGAATACAATACAACCTATTTTGATGAATGAATGATCTCAATGTCTTCCCTATTGGTCTTTTCAATAGGAACATCAGATCTGAAACTTTCTAAATTCTCTCTGGCTATAGAACATTTTCAAAAATCAAATAAACAAGAATAGGCATCAAATTCAGTTTTTAAAATCAATATCAACAGTTTTTTCTTATTTTTATTTGATATGAGATTTAAAGCCATTGATAATTCAGCAGTGGTTTGCATTCTGCAAATTATTGATTAATAAGACATTCAAAGTTTAGTAAATTAAAAACATAAACTGTACATTGTACATAATGAATCATTTTCAATACTGATTAAAATTTCCAAAATTTTTTAACTGGGAATTTTAGGTACAAATATATGTTTAATGTTTTAATCTGATCTGTCTGTATTAGTCACGTAACTCTGAGTACCCTCAGTGATATTTTTATAACACTGTGTTTAATATTTAAAAGTATTCAAGGAATTCATCAGTATTATAACATAAAATTATTTAAATGAAAATTTTATTCTAAAGATTTCAAGTTTTATAATTACGATAATTTAATCTTACATTATAATTAAATAATTATATATTTTCAATGGAAACTTTTAATTGCTATTACCTCTGAAAAATATGAAGAAATTATTCTATTTTAAATCTTGAGACTACTTAGCTTAAGATAAGAAAATAAAGCTAAAAGTAATTACATCTTTCAAAACCAAAGCTTTTATTTGTTTAATATCATTTCAACCATGAAGTCGATAAACTAGAATTAATTTATTATTTTTGTACATTGGGATACTAAAAGTGCATTAAAAAATATCAATTTCATTAACAGTCAATTCTGTGATAATTATCTGTATATATGTGCTGTAAACATGATGTAAAGTATGGCATTGAAGAATAATTTAGTACAAAAATATAAATGAAAATAATTTAAACAAACACGAGTTTTTTTTTTTACAATATTTACCAAATTAGATGCAAAATTCATTAGTCATTTAAAAATACATTTGTCTTTAAAATATTGATTTCTTTGAAAAATTAAAATATTTTCCACATTATAGAGAAATTTCAAATTGTATTTTTGATAACTTTCAACCACATTAATAAGTATTTTAGAAAACTCTAAATTACACATTATTTGAATAATTTGCATTTAAATGTACCTTCCTAAATGTCATATAAGTTTTACATAAAAATAGAAAAATAACATTTGATGTTTTTAACAATAATGGTACGAAAAAATATTTAATATACAGATGAATTATTTTTCTTCTATGCATAAAGAAAATTAAATATATTTTTCATTTTTTAACTACTTGTAATTGTAATAGTCCCACGCTTTATGTGAAGATTTATTATTTTGTTTTAGACAAAAATATGTTGAAAGAATATTCTAAAAAAATTGGATTTAAAATATGAATGGAATACAGTTAAAGTTAAAATAACTGTTACTCAAAACTACCTATCCTATGTAACATTTTTGGCTCAAGGTTATTTTTACTTAAAAAGATGGGATAAAATTGTTCGAGAAAAATGTCTACGGCTTTTTTATGTTATTCGAAATTGCCACATGAATTTTTAAGAAAAGAATATTCCAAAATAATACAATTTATTTATTTTACCAGAATAATTGTTTCTTTGGCATTTATTAAGATGTGTTTAATCAAGAGAGTTCTATTTGTATTAGAAATAAGTCATTTTCATTTTACATTTGAAATTGTATAAATTTGTTAAAATATGTATACTTAGTAAATTATATATGAATACTTTTCATAATTATATTACGTTATTTTGATGTAATTGCTATTTGATCTTCAATTCTTATTTATATTTAGTTTCTATTGCTTAAATCATTTATTTCTCTCAATACATCCAGTTATAACAAATAAATCGTCTCATGAATTTCGGGGTTAGAATGATATTACTAAAAATGCAATAAAGATTTCGAATTAAATGCTAGTATGTAGCACTTAACTCGTACATTTATTGATGCGAACATTTTATGTTATTCTTTGAGAAATCTTTATAACACAAAAATTCTTTTGTTGGATTTAAAATATACAATATCTTGTGACTGCAAAAAAATGTCTGTAAGGAAGATATTGTGATACATAATATTATAACAGATCTAGAAATAATATTATATAAACTTTAACTTTATTATTATGGTAATTAATGCATGGAAATATTCAAAGATTTTTATAATGTTAAAATCGTGAAGCATTTATCTTTGATTCCAATAAAAAAGTTTTATATTTTATATAGGTTTAATAATTATTTTACAATTGATATTTTAAAAGCTCTACTATCACGAATATACACTGTTCGTTTTTTCAAATATTTTATTTAAATCTACATTGATACAATCAAATAAATTTTTATGTATTTATGCTTTTTACAAGAAGTCTTATATTAAGCATTATAATTCAAGATAAAATGAAATCAGCATCACATTTAAAAGATATCTTCAAAGCAGGCAAAGAAAAATTTTGCTGATTCCAAAAAATACTTATGAGAAGAATATAAAAATTTCGTTTTGTGGAATTTGAATGTGAAAAAATCTAAAAAATTGACTTCTCTCTGATCTTAGATCATTTTACAAATATTCTTGTAAAGGCAATTCAATTTCTAGAATTATGATAGAGAAAAATATGGCAAAAGAAAATTCTATTATTATTTCATTTTATCTCTTTGGAAAAGAGAAAAAAACATCCAATACATATTTGAATTCCTAAGAGCAGACAAAGAGTATAATAATGCTGATTATTTTTGTGAAAATTTTGAACCTATGAGAAATTGTTTCTGGCAATCTCATTTTATTCTATTACTTCTCTTATTGGGAAGATGTTTATTATAATGTATTTGCAAATCATATTTTGCATATTAGGAATATAATAAAAAGTTTATGGCTTCATCAGTGTACATCGTAATACTCATATTACAGAAAAAATGAGTCACTACGATTATGTGAACAATTTAATTAATGTAACATTTATTTCAAAATATTATGTTGATACTCTTGATTACTGAAATTTTACATAATACTCTGTTTCGACAGAAATGGTGAAAAATTTTAAATAATGATATCAAATTATTTGATATAATTATTTTAATTTTTATGAAATTAGAAGTACAACAAAAAGTTTGTTATAATTTTCTAATTTCGAGAAAAATTTAATGAAATCTAGATAACCATGTACAGTTTTTTATATTTAAAAAAATATCTTTTAACATCATCGAATTTATAAAACAATTATTTTAATTTTTTAATCACACATTACTACTTTTCCCACAAGAATACATGATACCATAATTTCAGATATTTGGAATGGCTTAAAATTTGTTTAGCCTGAATATTTTGAAACAGGAAGTAAAATTCTTCACTCACTATTAAGAAAGTATGTAACTTAAAAGAAATCGAATAGTTAAAAATGATATGAAAAGTCACCAAAAAATATTTTATGTTTGACTATAAACTTTAAATTAATACATTAAAATAGTAGTTTGAATAATACACACTACCTCAAACATTTAGTTCACTTGTGTATAATAATAATTATGACATTTCCTTATTAATTATGACTTTAATAAAATACTGTTAATACTTTATGACATATTATACTTTGTTATATATATATATATATATATATATATATATATATATATATATATATATAAAAGTGTGTGTGTGTCTGCGTGCGTGCGTGTGTGTGTGTGTTTGAAAGTAATTACCAAGATTAGTTATTATAAGCTATCTTTTTAATGCATAATTGAAAAATCAATTGTAAAATTGATTCCAATACATAATACATCAGTGAAACCTCCACCAAATTGAACAAAATTAGGGTATGTGTACAATTTTAGGGTAGTGTATTTGAACAGCTTTATGAAAGGATTAATAAAAAGTATGTAATTTTGCAATGTTTTTCATATATGTCAAGAAATTACTAATTTCCATTTGTTTTTACTCAAAATATACTAGGTATAATTGTTCAATTTGAAGAATTCTCTTTTATGTGAAAATAACTTGATCTTTTCTTATGAATTAACTATGTCAATGCATGTAAAACATCTAAACACTTGAGAAAAATATCTAATGAAATACAAAAAGTTATTCTCTATTATTCCATTATATATTGCAGAACTAATGGGAATAAGGAGATAATTTTGAGAATTAATCGTGTTATAAAAAGCAATAAGCTAACTTGTTGTGAAAACATTTCAAAAATAAATTTGGAATTATAAAATTAGAAATCAATTTATTCATAATTGTGTAATATATATATTCTTAGCTATCTTTCGTAATTTTGCTATTACTGAGACAACGCTATATATATTCATATGACGCATTATTTCACTAATTTTACTTGTAATAATTTTTATTCTCAATCTTAATTTCTTGATGTAATTGAGAGAATAATCATACTTATCTTTACTCTTAGCAATAAAATAAAAATAAGTCCTTAGTTAGTCTATTGCAATCAAATCTCTTAATCGTTTTTCTGAATTATCCTGCTTGAAAAATTAATAATATAATTAAATTAAGTTCTTTATTAAAGTACTTACGTCATTACATAAATGTGCTATTATTCAAATGAATATTCCTTATTTCATCATATAATTTTGCTAATCAGCATAATATTACTTTTTTGAAGAAATCATTTTCAATATTAATTATACGCTGTCATATTTCCCTGGAAATTCACATAAATTTTTAAAATAATTAATATATTAAGTGCACAGTAAATTAAATAAACTTATTTCACTGATGTCACTAGTAATTAATAGCTTTTTACTTTAATAATTGCTGAGGTGGTAGTAGAATGGTTAAACATCTTGCTTTCAAATCAACAGTTCGTTGATTCGAAACGCATCTTCCACTTGGAGGGTTATAGTATGCAATAAATTAATAATTAGAGTGCAATGAACGACTTTTGAGCGACAAATAAACCTACCACTTTGTAAACTTCAGTTGAACAAGATGTTTTTGAAATAATATGTAAAATTTACAAAACTAATTATTGGAATAAAATGTGAGCATGAATTTTAGAATCACAATATTTTACAATAATGTTATTTTAATTTCCTAATGTATATCATATTTTTATTAAATAATGTATGAAATTATCTTGAGGAACATTGTCATATTTATTCTCATTAGGGAGTGCATCGTCTTGTACTTTATGCCACCTTAATTTCCATATAAAAAATATGGAAATGTAAACATGAATTAAAATCTGCGGAAATAATGATTATAATCAAGTAGAAAAAATTTGAAAAATTCAATTAATTGATGCATGCGGCAAAAACAATTTTAGTAGTGTTTGTTATATAATGATGTGTATAAAATATTCCTTAATGAAGCATTAGAACTATTATTATATAATATAATCACATTTGGTTAATTAATAAAGTAATTTTAAAATATATCACTTTAAATTAATAAACAATTACATAAAGTGTCATTTATAATTGTCATGTTATACATAATTTTATTGGTATATATTTTATAAGGTATAGGTGTTTGATAAATCTTGATTATTATAGCATATCATAATAAATCATTTCAATAGATTTGATATCAAATGAAATTGGTTGAGTGATGTATAAACTTTGCTTTAAATAGGATACATTGTTTCTATGCTAATAGTACAAGATATTGTGGAAAATTTAGAGCACCACTTTTGTTCCCACAAACAGGAATTCGGACCAGATTACACAATTATGTTGTCTGTAATATGTATGGTGAATATTATCCCATTGTGAGCTATGCAAATTTAATTAGCCAAATGGATGTTCGCTATTTAATATAATCACAATAAATTCGTAAGAGATAATAAGTTCAATCATATCAATGGTAAAAAGTTCAAATGTATATAGGAAAATGTTATAATTTAATAAATAGAATTTAATTTTGATAACCTAGAATAAACATCAGAGTAAAACTTGTTAAATATAGAAATTATTTGATTCAGAAGCAACAAATAAAAAAAATTTATTTTCATAATAATATGGTTACTAAAATAAAATAAAGAAATAAATTTTGATACGTAATAGCTACATATAATTTGGAAATTACTTGTTTCACACAGTTTCAATATTTTTAAAGCAAATATTGAATTCCATATCTCAATATATTTTACGCTAGAAATTACTTAAAAAATTCTAAATTAAAAAATGCAGTAAATATTACATAAGTAAAATGTAAATATGAGTAACAACAGCTTAATTTGCTAAACTTACAATTAAATATATTTTAGAGAATTTGATTCTAACAGGGAATTGTATGTTTGATCTTATTTGTACTACAGCAATGTACAAAAATATTTAATGAAAAATTCGGAATCCTATTAATAAAAATACAAAATAAAAGCTAAAAATTATGAAGTCTAAAAACACCTTTTGTAATAACAACTATTTGAATGTTATGAAAATGTATTGTATATGTTCCCAAAAAAGCCATCCAGTGATACGATAAATTTAATAAAAGCGTTATTTTTTATCCCTCTATTTGTAGAAATGCATAATGTAAGAGATCCGTTATTCAATTATTTGTATTATTTTATTCTA
>JAPDSC010100852.1:67110-78891 GCA_026290005.1 Latrodectus geometricus | reverse complement strand
TATATATATATATATATATATATATATATATATATATATATATATATGTTTAATGAATAATATATAAATAAAAAATGATAAAATTAATAAGTATTAATAAGAATTCACTTAATCAAATATGCAAAAGCTCACAACATTCAAAGTGTATTGAATCTATTTTGTCGAACAAGAAATGAAAAAGAAAAACACATGCTAAATACAAAACATCAGGTCAAATTTATTTCACTTTCAAATATTTCTAAACTATGCCAAATCAAAGGAAAAATTTATTATATTCGTCTAGAAAAAAGTTAAAATTGTTCAAAATTTTAAATTATTTACGTATCTATATTTCAAATAATTAGAAGTCTTATAAGCCATTGATATATTCATAAGTTTATGATTATTGGTAAAACAAAAGCAACAAAATTTTGTGGAACTTAAAAATAAAGCTATTCCTAAAATTTCTTATTTATAGTATTAAAGTAGCTTTCTAACTACATTACAAATCAAATTTACTGAAATTAAAATAATTTTAAAACTTGTTAGTTTAGTTTAAGCTAAAACTTTTCAACCTACATAAAGTTCTCAAATGGAATTGTCTTTAAAAGATAAAGAAATAAAGCTTTATATCTGCAATCCACTATTGATTGATGTCATTTGGAAAGGTGATTTAAGTGGAATAAATATTTTTACTTGCATTTGATTCGTTGTTTCCATTAAGTGTAATAAATAAAATAAAAAGTAAAACTAGAAAGATAGGTGATTAAATCTTTTAGCATTTAAGATACTTTAGAAAAATAAAAAAAGGTAAATGTTTCATTCATAGTTTACAAAACTTTCAAAAATTATACTCACGTGGAGAATTATAGAATAATATGAAAAAAATATGAATGAAAAACATTTGTAAAATTTATCTCTCATATACATGAGTGAACTTATTTTATACTTATGAATTAAAACTACAAATGCGTACACAAAGTGAAATTTCATGGCACATTTTCACAATGTTTTCACTAAATTATTTACTAAAATTGCAAACTAAAAATTTCAATTTTAAATGTAGATGGTAAAATAATTGATAATATATTTTCAAATTACTATAAATATAAAATGTATCCAAAAAAGTTTAAATTACACTAGAGAATTATCTTTGGACATTACTTTGTTGTGAAAATGTTTTGTTTATTAATGTACAGAAACTACAGCAAATAATGATGGTACATAATGTACGAGAATTTTATATACGTTACTTAATATCAATTTAATGTCTATATTTTGCAGATTCATGTCAATCTGTTAAATGACTATAAATTACCTCAAAATAAAATAATAAATTTCAATTAACACGATGTATTTACTTAACCAATTGATTTTATTGAATCTAAAGTGGAAAATATTTAAATTTATTAATTGCATTTAAAGTGCTCTTGAGAAATGGTATTCTTCAATATCTGTCTTTATTTTTTAAATATCCAGTAAAAATATATTATCATCGAAAGACTTTCTAGAATTTGTAACCTCATTAAATTAAACATTGAAAATATTCTTTTTTTTTTGCATGGTATTCAATTTTCACAAAATCTTCTCCACTTTATTTTGTTAAATTAAAAATTACCTCACATGTATTTGTAAATGTTTTCCTCTGGATTTTTAAATGATTATTTTTGAAAGTAAAATATGTAATAATAACATATTTTTATCTCTCATTTGGAAAAATAATGTAAGCTAATTTGAATTGCTTAAAAATGCACGTGATGACCTAACCCACATCAATCTAAAATAAATTAGAGCCATTTTAAATATAATAGTCGACATGAAATTTGTGAAAAATATTCAAACTTTAACAGTATTCAATACACAATATGTTTTTAGTCTATAAAGAAAAAAAATTAATTATTTCATTTTAACAGGTGATTTTGATAAGTTTCAAGAAGGCTGCAGAAGTTAATTGTATATTGAGAAAAATTCACAAGTCAAATATACAGATGCATAAATCTCTTGTACTTATTTAAATGTTACCATGTTAAATAAGTTTAATTAGAATTTCTTAAATACCCAGAATTATACACTACTGGCCAATAAAATTGCTACACCAGGAAGAAATGTAGATAACAAAATGATATTTATTGGACAAATATATTATACTAGAAATAACAAGTGATTGAATTTTCAAAAAATTTAACTGGATAGATCTTAAGAAATCAGTACCCAGAACAAACACCTCTGGCAGTAATAACAGCAGTTATACGCCTGGGCATTGAGTCAAACAGAGATTGGATTGCATGTACAAGTACAGATGCCCATGCTGTTCAACACGATGCCACAGTTCATCAACCGTAATGACTGGCGTCTGGTGACGAGCCAGTCGCTCGGCAACCATTGACCAGACGTTTTCTATCCGTGAAAGATCTGGAGAACATGCTGGCCAGGGCAACAGCCGAACATGTTCCGTATCAAGGAAGATCCGTACAATACCGGCAGTATGCGGTCGAGCACTATCCTGCTGAAACGTAGGGTTTCGCAGGGCTCGAATAAAGGGTAGAGCCACGGGTCATAACACACCAGAAATGTAACGAGCACTTTTCAAAGCACCGTCAATGCGATCAAGAGGTGACCGAGATGCGTATCCAATGGCACACCATATCATCACGCCAGGTGATGGGCCAGTAGGACGATGACGAATGCACACTGCCAGTGTGCGTTCACCACGATGCCGCTAAACACGGATGCCACCATCATGATGCTGTACACAGAACTTGGATTCATCTAAAAAGATGACGTCTCGCCATTCGTGCGCCCAGGTTCGTCGTTGATCACACCATTGAAGGCACTTATGTCTATGACGCAGCGTCAAGGGAAGCCACAGCCATGGTCTCCGAGCTGAGAGTCCATGCTGCTGCAAACGTCGTCGAACTGTTCGTGTAGACACTTGTTGTCTTCCAAACGACCCTGTTTCTTGACTCACGGCTCGTGACGTGGTTGCACGATCCATTACGGCCATGCGGATAATATGCCTGTCTTCTCGGCTGCTAGTGATAGGTGGCCGTTGAGATCCCGCATGGCGTTCCGTATTACCGTCCTGAACCCATTGATTCCATATTCTGCTAACAGTCATTGGATCTCGACCGATGCGAGCAGCAATTCTGCGAAAAGATAAACCGCAATCCCGGTACGCTACAATTCGACCTTTATCAAATTCAGAAACGTGCTGGTACACATTTCTCCTTTATACACGAGGCATCACAACAATTTTTCACCAGGCTACAACGTTCAAATGTAATTTGTGTATGAGGAACCGGCTGAACAATTTCCTCATTTAAACAAAATGTAGGTGTCGCTACAGGCGCCTGCTTTGTCTGAATGCGCTGAAAAGCTAATCATTTGCATATCACAGCACCGTCTTTCTTTCATATAAATTTCACGTCTATAGCATGTCGCCTTCTTGGTGTTGCAATTTTAATGGGCAGAAGTGTATTAACATATAGCAAATTAAAGGTAATTTATTCAAACCTTGAACATTAATTTACAGAAGACTCGTTCAATAACTAATGAAGTGATTAAGTTTTTAGAAAATTAAAGTTTTCAAAACATTTTCTGTAATTATTCAAATAATAGATGCTGGAGATTATTTAAGAATTGAAATTGGTTTTTGAATTTATTACGCATTTTAATGGTATGATTAAGTAATTACATCTCAAAATACTGATCTGAAATCTTATAGAATGTTTCGTTCTCTTCTAATAAGAGCTTTCATTTTGCGAACAGATTCTCCCCAATCGATATTGTTTTACAGAAATAGTTATAAGTCAAATAAAAAAGATGAATTTTGCATTTATCCATTATGATTCAAAGGTAGTTAAAGTCAAATCGAGATAAATTCTTCTTCTATCATTAAATTTATTTGATAAATTTAGTGCATTTCATTTCATTTAGTTTTACGATATTCAGATAAATAAGATTAGCTTTTTATGTTAACTTAACATATATTAAACATTTTACAATTAATTCCTGTTTATAATTGCTTAGTATAAAATTTAATGTAATAAAGTAGTATTCAGATATTTTTGATTTAATAGAAATATTTAGAGTTTCTGTTCAGCAATCTGTAATCGTAAAATAGAAAGGCAATCTTACAAGCCAATATTTTAAAACAATTTTTTTAATACTTTTTTGATAGATTTTAAATTTTTTCAGGAAAAAATACTTTATTTAAAAAACATAATTGAAAAATAAATTTCAGAAAAATTTATCATTCTAATTTTTATCACAAATTGAGTTTTCAAATATACTTGGAGAAAAAATTTATTTTTAATTATCTTTAGTTGACGATAATTTTTGTTTCATTTTCAACAATAATCTTAGAATAAAATTATTTATATTTAAAATTCTATATTATTTAGTTTATGTGTTATTTTTTGTGTTTAACACTTAAATGCATTTTCCATAGTAAACAAAAATATTTAAAATATAATCTTTTTATTCAGATGAAGGTAATTTTAGTATTTTACGTAATATTTTTGGATATAAGCTAACCAATTTTAATCATAATTTACATAATCCAACCGTTTATTTTATATTAGTTTTTTTTTTAAATATTATGAAAAAATTTGTCTTATATTTTATTTTGTAAAATATAAGACTATATCTATAATTAAAGCACTTCTTATAAGTCTAGGATTTATTTTATAACCAGATGGGTATAATACTTACTTGATTCATTTAGAATTTTAAATAAGCTTTTGTGATACTTAATTAAGAGAAATTGTTTTGATTTTGTTTTTATTGCATAAAAGATGACATTTTAAACATTAAATTTAATGTTTTAATATTAAAAAAGTTTAAATAAAAAATGGAATTTTACTGAAAGATTGCATGGAATCTTATCTTTTTAAGAATTATATTTACAGAGCCTGTTTACCTTATAAATTATATATTTCCTTTAAAGTTTTTTTCCTTATATATTTTCTTAATATATAAAGTTTATTCATTCTACCCACTTATTGCTTGCATTATTGTAAAATTTCAAAAGATAAAAAATAAAAATTACATACTATTGATCAGCTTTTTGTGAAGTTCTAGGATATTTTGGTAAATAAATTTCGAATAGTAAAATTTCATTCGTAATATTAAATCGTTTATTATTGTAGTATTTTTACTTTATTGATTATTTCATGTGATGGAAAATATTTATATGATTCTAAAAAAATAGTTGCTTGTCTGCGAACTATATAAAATTTGTAAAAAAAGATAAAATCACTTTAATTTTGGAATTTCGGGTTAAATAGTAATTTTTAATAAGTAATTTTCGGGTTAAACAGTGATAGAGAAGTAACTTTTTCGGGAAAGATATTGAGATACTTAGAACTTCCAGAGAAAGATACTAGAAAGTTAATTTAATATTTAATTTTGTTCTTATACATTGAAAATTTGAAAAGTCACATTCGTTAATATTTTAGACTGAAAAATGAGCTATTTTCATTTTCTTATTATGTATTTAATTTTTATCTCTCAATTATTTGAAAGTGTAATTGTATTTTTTTTTCTTTAGAGTAATAAGAAACGGATTTTTTCTAAAAAAATTCTAGGAAAATAAAATGTTTAGTTCAATTTATAAGTAAAACATTTACTAATTTTTAAAATCTTCTGTTATTCATTAGAGCATTTAAAAAATGAGATGATATATTACATTTCAGTGCTTCTTTTTTTAAATTTTATTGCAATTTAAAAAAATTGAAAAGATTTTTATTTTGAGTATTAATTATTTGATGAAAATTATAAACAAAAATATACAGAAATGATTAAGGAGGTTATTCAATATTCTCTTAAATGAATTATCTAATGTTATGTAATTAAACTTATTTATGATGTTTATACATTAAATTATAAAAGTTAGTTAAGCATGTGTGTGAGATTCTCGTAGAGGTACATTCACTCTTGAGGCTAATTATGAAACAAACTCTTAAAGGACATGCGAAAAATGAACATCTTGCGCAATTTTGAAAAGAACATAAAACCATAGGTTGCTTATGTCATTAACGGAATTAAGTACCTAAAAGTCAAAATGCGTTTTCTCCCATTTGGGTGTAAATTATGACATCTCTTTCGTAAGTGTTGATGCTATCTTTCCAAGGACAAATAATTTTTAATATATACGTTATGGGAATTCATTTATCTAAATAAATCTTGCTCCAAATCCCATTTGGTGTACTTTTCTTTCCATTCTTCATTCCACACATAATTTTGCAAATACAAAGAATAATTAATGAAAACTCATTATCATCCACAACCACGTGTACAAAAATATTTTTTCCTTTATGAAATTCAACAAGATATTATATAAAAAGAGAATATTCATAGTGAGTGTATGAAGATATACATATTAAATATACTTCTTTGTTAAATAAAATTTTTTATATATGCAACAGAATGTTACTAAAATTATTTCAATAATGTTTAAATACGTAATTAATAAAATCTTTTACAAACTATAGATCGTTCCTAAACTATATTTCAATATTTAAGAAAAACATATTAACCTTGAAAATTTCAGAACTTTCAAATTTGCAAACGAGTTTTATCATAAATTTAATGCTATAATTAGATTTAAAAGTTTTATTAAGATGATTAGTAGTTTGTAAGCAGATTTCCCATATTTTGTTGAAAATGAAACCAAGAAACGAGTATTCTTTACGAATACATTTCATCCTATAAGGTGAATCTATAAATTAAAACAAGATTTCAAATTTTTGTAGCTCTTTCAAATAAATTCTACATAGTTTTCTCCTATATAGCTTTTCTTATTATAATTATCGAAAATATGTATATTTTTGATAATGCAATAAACTTATCATCCATTCATTTATGAATAATAATTTTCATTACTTTTATCCGTATTCTGATCATCAAAGAACTATTTTTATGGTTTTACTGATAGGACTTATTATTAAAATATTATGTTTTTGCTCAGTTGAATTCTTATAAAATAATCTTTAAACAACAAAAACATTTGCTTTTGTACATTTTAAAAGTTAATTAAATACAATGTAAACGAATAAATTTAACTAAAATTGAATATTTAATGTAATCATATAAAAACAAATTAAAATTTACATTATATAGATTAAATAAATACTAGAGTTTACTTGCATTTTAATTAAATAATTATTATATTTATTTAAAATGTTTTATTTTTACAATCAATCTCTTAAAAATATTTTTGCAAATAGTTAGACAAATATTCAATAAATAATATAGTTTATTGAAAAATATTAAAAGAAATGCACTTTAAAAGATTATTTTAAGTGGTTCATTCTGATTTGAAGTTATTTCAAGCTCTTAGATGAATACTTTAATTCCTCTTTTAAAATCATATATTTTGAAAGAACCAAGATATTTTTCTGTAAGTAAAGATTTGAAATTCTAAGATTCAAGTAAATGCAGTAAAATAAAATATGCTACTGAGCTTAAGAATGTAGGATTTCAAGTTTTAAGAAAACAAAGTTTCTTTTTTTTCTTTGCCTTGGAGTGAATGAGAAATCAATAGAAATATCAACTTTTCTTTCAGTATCTATTTCAAAGAATAGTATACTCTCAAATCGAGAGGCAAAGCAACGTAACATGGCATACTTTAGCGTGAAATGTTTCGCATATCTTTCTAAAATATGTGTATCAATTTAGAATCTTTTATGATTTCATTTTATTTTTTACTTCTTTTACAAATCCTTTCTGGTTTATTTTAAGTTTACTTGAAATTTTGAGATGAAAGGGAACACAGAAAATTATTTGAGTTCGCAACAAAATTTTATGTTTAATTTAAAATAAGTATGATCATTTCAATGTTTAAAATTAATTTAATACATTAACCTACCAATTAATAAAAATTGCATTAGAGTTGCCAGAACAATTTAAAACATCTTCTAAGAAAATTTATGAGGCAAATAAACTAATAGTCATTTTTAATAATCCACATCATTCGAGAGATAATGTGTCAAAAATTGAGAATTCTGAAATACTTATAAAATATTATAAACGAGAAAAATTAGTATATAGTTTTAAAATATTTTACATAGTTATTTATTGATGTCGTTCAGCAATAGTAAGTGTTATAGGGCTGTTGATATGTTGCCGTTGAACATAAAGGATTTTAATTTAGTGATTTTATATTTTAATCTTTCTATCGGGAATGATGCTATTATAAATGAGAACATTCATATGAGATCTAGTGAGTACACATTAACTTCTTGGCATTCCATACACTTTCAACAAGTTAGACTTTAGGGTGGAAGATCCCTGGACTCTAAATTTAATTAGCAAGTATTACTCTACCATCACAATTCACATTCCCATTTTTATTAATTTTAATACAGAGATTGTTAAGTCTATGACTCCCAGCCCAAAATATAGTATCCATATCATTGTTGACAGAAATATTACCTTAATGCTCATTGGTAAGTTCTTTATTGGAGATTTTGAAGGTTTTTACAAATATCTATGTAATAATTCTTGTAGACCGTTCTATATGAAATGTTTCTATAATCTAAAATTAATTGTTTATATCATTTTAAGTTTTTACCTATAAGTACCTCTATTTTAGTTAAAATTTTATGTAGATTAGCCAAATATTTATTTACCTAAGTTAAATCTTTCAAAAAATGTCACATCAGTTTATTTATAAAAACATTTTTCAATTATATACATTTATGTGTATTTAGAATCCTTCCATAATAAACAAATTCGACATACTAGTATAGTTGAAAATCCTATAAGACATTCTTCCTATTATAAAGAGCAGTTGAAAATATTTTATGAAGAAATATTTTCCATGTGAAGATTTTTTATTAAAATGTATAAGCTGTTTTAAACTAATTATAGCTAATATACAGAAGTAAAATGATACATAGCACATTTGTAACTTCAATTTTAAATAAAATAATTGAATATTTATTTGGGAAGATAATTATTCAGATTTGCCATTAATACGTATATCTCAAGATAAAAGAAAATGTATTCAATACATTTTTTTTCTAATAGCTTGATTATATTTTTAGTAATCGATAATTTCTATAAAATCATCCTGTAAATATCATATAACTTGCTTGCAATAAATAACTAATTTCATTTTATATTTAGAATAAGTATTTTCCTAATAGCCCAATAATTTCTTAAAATTCAATCAATTATTTTTAAACTGTTAAAAATATTTATTAAATTTGACATAAAATGTGTTACATTAATGATTAGCCGAAGTGATTCTGCGATGTTGTAGTCATACATACTTAATTTGCAATGGTAATCTTTGGATGTTCTTGTTTGCTGAGATGGATTACTGAAAATGTATCCTTGATATAATATAACATAAAAAATGTATTAATAAAAGAAGTATTAATTTGTTTTACATCTGTTATGAATTCAATAATATTAAGATTCATAGATTTTTATTTGTTGAAATATCTTTCATAATTATATATTCCTTATACCATTTAGTTTTATTATCTCAGAGTCCATTTCTCAGATGAAAATTTATTAACATTTATTTTCCTTTTTATTATTCTGCATGGCACATTTTGTTAACTAAAAAAATGTTAGTCATTAATTACAAAAACATCTATATCAACGTTATTATTAATATACCATTATTTGTGTAAATATAGTATCAAAGGAAAATACAATTATCTGTGATGTTAGATACAAGCTAAAAGCAAGGGAATTTTCTCATAAAAACAAGGTTACTTATATGATCATAATATTTTGCTTAGAAATTTCTCTTCATCATTACTTTAATGTTCATAGTAAACAAAAGCAATGCAAGAAAAAAGAAGGACTTATAATGATATTATTTTGTCTGGTAAGTAATAAACTATCTAAAACATGAATAATCTTTTAATATAGAGATCTCTTTTTACTAAAATTTTTTTGCTATCATCGGATGAATTTCACATATCTTTTAAAAGTGGATAATACTACGGAGCTTAGAATATTACATAAAAACTTTTTTTAAATACCATGTTGCTCACTGAAGCTTTTTATATACTTCTAGCTGTCCATATACTAAGTTATATATTATTTTCTTGAAACTAATTTTTCTTTAAATTATTATGCATAATATTTATGGAATAAATTCTCCTTCAAATAATGTGTTTTAGAATTATTAAAAGTAAGTGAAAATTAGGTAGATATATTTGATATGGTTTATTTTAAATTAACGAAATTAAATATTTTAACAAATATACAAACAACAAGTTGCAAGGAATTTTGGTATGAATATTTTTTAGATTTCAAAATTATCCAATTTTTAAAATTCCACAACAATGGAAGTGTGAAAAGTGTATTCAATGTTTATATGAAAGTTGAAAATTTATCAAGAAAAAGTTTTAAAATTAGTTATTTTGCTACCAAAAAAAGGTAGATATACTATCTCTGTAAAACAATATCATGTTATATCTGCTGAACCAAGATATGTTTATAACCGTACTGAAGACTTATAAAATAATGTTCAAAATGTCTACCACAATTATTGTTTTATTATCTTAACTTATTAGAGATTGTGTTATTACAATACCATTCATTATTTCGATATCGATATTTAGAAGCACTGAGATATTGAAAATGTCATTTTTATTCTAACTGAAGAATGATATTTTCAATCATTTTCAGTTTTGTTCTGTAAAGTTTTTCTCCAACATTTTGAAGAAAAAGTAGTCACAACTGATTTCAGTCGTAGGTCGATAAGTTTTACAGTGTCAAAGGCTGTAGATTTGCTGACAATGACTTAGAGTGGGTTCTTAATTTCAAAGTTTAAGATCAATATGTTCCCTAAGACTTACTTCTGAGTAGTTCAAAAAGGGCATTACTATCTGCATTGTGTATACGCAACATAAAATAACATTTTGCATACATAATAGCATACATAACTTTCCAGTTTGATCTTATAAGGTTTTCTGGTTTCTTAATATGTACATAACTGATACATGTACATAACTTAATATTTTCGTTGCTACGTGGTGTTAAATGTTAAGGTAAAAAAAACACTACAATGGCAATATTCAAAGGAATGTAGTTCCTGTGAAATTCTTTTGCAAATCCCTGTGAAATAAAAAAAAAATCAATGAAAAGGATTTCCACAGATGCAACTTTTATAAAGTTTACCCATTAAGAAATGAAAGGTAATATTATATTACAAAATTTAATGATATGAAGTAAATTAAGTCTTCATACTTTATCTAATAGTATTTTGTTAGGAATAAAAATATTGCTGTTTGATTAAAAAGCTTAAATCAAGTTTATGCATACATTTTGTAAAGTTTGAACTTACTTTTATTATGCAACTGGTATTTTAGCTAATAAAATAATAGCATTTAAGCCGACTTATTTATTATTATTTATTTGAAATGATAATATATACTTCAAATAAAGATAAAGTATTTCAGGTGATAAATATCAATAATTATGTTAGAACACCCAAAAGGGAATAAGAAGAACAAAAGTCTTTCGGGTTGATAAAATGCAGTTTAGGATATTTCCACAAATATGTCCCAGTAGTGAAATACTAATTTGTCTATACCTGACATGTCCAGATATTTGAAATTTGATGTCTTGTTAATGTTATTTTTCGTTTCTTGTCATTTTATTCTTCCATTTCTTACTTTTAAGACATTTTTTCAAATATCATCTTATCTTTCACTACGGTAGAAAACGTGATATTTTGCAGATAAAGCTTTTTTATTTAGTATTGACTTAATTTTGTTTTTATTTCCCATATAAGTAAGAAAGTATCTGAAATTTTATGATAAAATATTTTTC